>JAVCKT010024085.1:0-14052 GCA_032273925.1 Rhynchotus rufescens
CCGGCCCCGCTGCCGCCCCCCGCCGCGCCGGGCGCGGGGGCGCCGCCAGCACCGGCCCCTCCCCGGGCTGACCCCGCACACACGGACCCCGCACCCCAGGGAGCCTGTGCACGGAGACCTCGCACCCCGGGACCCTGCAGCCCAGCATCCTGTACCCAGGGACCCTGCACCCAGGGACCCCACAGCCCGGGGATTTCACATCTGGGGAGTACACACCCCTGGGACCCTGCACCCAGAGACCCTGCACCCCAGAGACCCTGTATCCCAGAGACCCTGCACCCCAGAGATCCCAGAGACTCCACACTCAGCGCTGTCCTCCTCTCTGGTTCCCTTGTGCCCCAGGGCTCTTGTGCCCCAGGCTCTTCCCTACATCCTGGGCTCTCCCCACGCACCCACTTTGCTGCCACAGAGGTCATGAGCGGCGCAAGTTATGAGTGGCCCCAAGCTGTTGAGGGCCCCCCTTTGCTGCCAGGCTGCTCCCTCCATCCCAGCTGCTCCCTGACACATCCTGCTCTGTTCCCAAGTGGCTCTGGTCCCCTCTGGCCAGCAGGGCTGTGCACAACTGCTCCTTCCCTGCATGGTCTCCCCTCTGCACTGCTCTAAGCTGCTCCGGGGTTGACCCCACTCCCGAGCCCCCGACAGGGCCCTGCTGGGTCCCAAAATGGGGCAGCCTGGGAGCTCCCAGCCCCCCAGGGCCCTTGGCCGCAGCTCCATGGGTTCACAGTGGGGGCTGCAGCCCCGCAGAGGGGCCCCGCGGGCCAGGACAGGCGAGAGGCTTCCTGCGGAGCGCAGCTCTGCTCCCTGGGGCGGGGGCTTGGGCCGGGCCCTCGCTGGGCTCCAGGGGCTCACCCAGAGCCCGGCTCCAGCAGCACCCAGCCTGCTGCTCCTCGGGAACGCGCGCTCAGCCATCCCAAACCAGCACATGTGCCAGGGAAGCCGGAGTCACCCTGCTCCATCCCGCATCCCTGACCCCCACACTGCCCCGCTCCCAGACATCACACGGAGCCGTAGCTGGGCCGAAGGCTTCTCTAGACCGGAGCTGCATGGGGCCTGATCCCTGCAAGCCAGGGCTGGTGCCAGGCCAGCCTGGGCACAGCGCAGCCCTCGCAAGCAGCCTGTGCAAGAGCCCCCAGGCGCGGCTGCCCCATCACCCTGCTCCCCTCCTCCCCGCTTCCCGTTTCCCGGCGGCCGGAGCTGCCCTCGGAGGCTGCGGGACGTTGGGAGCAGCTGTCGAACAGCTGCCAGTGGCCGGCGAGGGGCAGGCGCTGGGGCCGGCAGGCGCCTCGCAAGTGGCCCAGCTGGCCCCGGGGGTGGAGGTGGTGCGAGCGAGCGGCAGGACCCGCTGCCGCGGGCGCCGCGCGGCTTTGTTCTCCAGCGGCACAGCCAGGGCCCCTCCTCAGGCTCCACCTCCGCAGCCCACCCGAGACCCTCCTTCCGCTGCCTGCGCACGAGACCCGCTCGCTGCGCAGCGCTGGTGGCCGGAGCACAGGGCAGAGCAGTGCCCTGCGGGCAGCTCGGCTGGCAGAGGCCATCAGTAGGGACCAGGGGCAACAGGGTCCCAGAAAGCGCAGGGGTAGAGACCCCAGCGTGTCCAGGCCTTGCACTGGGGAGCTGCTCTTTAGCCACGTAGCCCTCACCTGCCTCGGGGGCAGGCAGGCTGGCTCCAGCGCCGCACTCGCTTGCCCAGCTCTGCCCTGGCTCCGCTCCAAGGCCGCGCGCCCTGCGGCTGAGCTGGCACAACCTGTTCCCGGGCACGCTACCCGGGCAGCGCGGGCGCCGCTGCGCACGGCCGCCCTGTGCCTGCCCTCAGCCCTTCCAGGGCCGCCGTCCCCTGGGTGCAGTTCGGGCCTCGCAGCCACCTGCACACACTGGTCCCGGCCGCCCCGCCATGCCCTGCCAGCCGCTCCTGACCTTGGCGCCGCGGCCGCCGCTCACCTCCGGGCACGGTCACACCGAGCGCGCTGCCCTCCCGCCTCTGCCTGCAGCCCGGCCTCGTGCTCCTCACCCCCTGCTCCGCAGGGCGCCCTGCTGCGCCCCCGGCCATTCCCGGGCTGCTCCTGCGCCCTCCCTTCATGCAGCCCCAAGCTGAGGGCTGTAGAGCCGGTCACACACAGAGGGCCATGGGCAGCGCCAGCCGGGCGCTCTCAGAGCCCTTACTGCTTTCCACAGCTCCCCTTGCGCAGGCGCCCTCACCTCGCTCGGCCTGTGCTGCTTGTACCGCTGTGCCCCCCCTTGCCCCTGCCCCTCTTATTCCTGCTACCCCCCCCCCCTTATTCCCTCTCTTCCCCTTCGGTCCCCGGCGGCGTTTCCCATTTCTCCAAGAGCAATAGGGAAACGCGGCCCTGCATCCCACCACGGCCTCCAACCGGCTCCCGGCGGTGCCGGGGACGCGCCGGCTTCCCGCAGCCCGACCCGGCCCCGGCAGAACCTTCCAGCAGATTAGAAAGACGCAATTTCCCTTGCAATTGCTCATCGCATTAAGAGCTGCAATTATTAATGACCGTTACAGCTGCCAGATCGGAGCGGTGAGACGGGCTCGTCCCCAGAGCCGCCGCCCGCGGGGCCGGCTCCAGGCGGAGGGGCCAGACCTGCCCCTCCGCTGTCCTTGAGGACGGCAGCTGGGCTTAACGAGGAAGCGCTCGGCCGCGCTGCGCCGAGGCGCGTCCAGAACCGCTGGGTCCCGCTCAGTTACAGCCCCCGCACCAGCCTCAGCGCCGGGCGCAGCAGGGAGGACGCCAGGGCAGGCGCGAGCCCCGCGGGTCGGAGCCCAGCTCCAACCACCCCCTTTCCCCACGGCTCCCGCCGCCGCAGCTCTGCTCCGAGAGCGGCCGAGGGATGCTCAGAGGGATGCCGGCCGGCAGGGGCAGGCGCTGCGTGCTAAAAACAGGGCCGGATGACCTAGATGACACAGGGGTCCCTCTAGCACAATCCTGGCCAAGGAGAAAGCAGATTTTCCCCAGGAGGCTCCAGGGAGCTGAGTCAGGGCCCGGGCCACAGCGAGGGCTGGGAGGGGCGCGGGCTGCGCGGGACCGTCGTGACCGACGCACGCGCCGAGCCGCGCGCTTGCACATAAGTGTTTATTAAAGGCACTAAAAGCACCGTGGCTACATCAGACACAGCCCAACCGGAGAGAGTGGGTTTGGGAGAGGCATTTACAGTTGGGGGACGGCGGTGGCACACGCTCTTTGGTAGGAAGCTGTTGGCAAGCCCGGGGGCACCCGTGGTGGCCGTCGGGGCACACGGCCCTGTGCCCCATGCCTGGCACCGCGGCAGGGCTGTGGGGAGAGCTCTGGGGCTGCAGCCCCTGCACTACCTCTGGAGTGGAGCAGGGAGGGTGGGAAGGCCTTGGCACCACGGCGGGGGGCTCGGGGACGTGCAGGGAGCAGCCCCCGCTCCAGCACCCACACGGCTGCACCAACCCTGAGCACTGTTCCTGGCCCCCAGCCTCTGGGGTCACCAGGGCAGTGCACAACAAGCAAGGGGCTAAGGGCCCTGCACTGCCCCCGGGCCGGAGCAGCGCCGGGAGCTTCCAGGGAAGAGGCAGGAGCGACGGGAAAGGGCGAGTTTGCAGCCCAGCTCCCTGGGGCAGGGCGGGGGAGAGGAGCATGCAGGGCCAGGGGCACGCGTGGGCACGGCGGGACGGCCGCCCTCACACGTGGGAGAACGCGTGGCTCTTGCACAGCGGCTTGTCCTTCTTGGAGTAGAACGTCTTCCCTTCCAGGTTGGTCTGGCAGATCTGGGGAGCAGAGCAGGCGCCGTGAGCGGGGCCGAGGCAGCACGCGCGGTGCAGCGGGCGCAGGGCAGAGCCCCTCGCCCGCCAGCTCGCGGGCGTGCAGGCCGGGCGCACGCAGCTCACCGCGCACACGAAGCAGGTGTCGTGCCAGCTGAAGCCCAGCGCCTCCAGGAACCGGTCCCCAGCGTCGATCTTGAAGTCGCAGCCGCGGCACTTGGTGCCAAACATCTTCTCATAGTCTGCGAGGGCAGGCAGAGCCCAGGTGAGCGCTGCCCGGCGCCGGCACCCCTGGTCCCGGGGCCGCAGAGCTGCAGCACAGCCCGAGGACGAGTCCCTGCCACCCTGGGGACAGGGCGCGAGGTGCTGGGGCCGTGCGGGGTGTCCCCAGGTGCCCCGGCCGCCCCCGCGCTCCGGCACGGAGGGGAAGCTGCTCTCCCGGCGTGCAGCGCTCGCCGCTCATGCGCATCCTCCAAGTCTCCATGGCGATGCGGGAGCAGCGGCCCCCGCCGGCGGGGACCGGCACGGGGACGGGGACAGCGGCGGGGACAGGGCTCCCCGCGCGGCCGGGGGCAGCGCCGCTCACCCGCGCCCCGCTGAGGCCCCCGCGCAGCCACCGCGCCGCTCCGCTCCTACCTCTCTCGCAGTAGGGCTGTCCCTCCTCCATGTAGAAAGCCCGGTTGCGGATGGGCGTCTTGCAGGCGGCGCAGGTGAAGCACTGCACGTGCCAGGTCATCTTCAGCGCGTGCATGACCTCCTGCAGGGGAGGCGCCGTCAGGGCACGGCCCCCGTACCCCGCGGGACACCTCGGTCCCGAAAAAAGCGAGGGACCCCGGGGCAGAGCCGGTGCAGGGGACAGAGGCAAGGCAGTGCAGCGCCAGGGCTGAGCGACACTCACCCCGGTGATCTTCTTCTTGCACTTGGCACAGCTGGGCGCGTAGCGCGAGTCGTAGCACTTGGGGCAGAAGATGGTGCCCTTTTCCTCAAAGAAGCCGCCCTCGTCCAGCACCTTCCTGCACTGGCAGCAGGTGAACTCCTCCGGGTGGTAGTAGTGTCCCAGGGCCACCAGGTAGCGTCCCCTGGGGCAGGACAGGGCCGCGTGAGGCGCTTTGCAGCGCGGCGCCTCCCGGCACGGGGCGCCCGGGGTGCCCGGCTCTCACCTGATGACCTTGTTGCACTTGTAGCAGAGCGGCGTGCGGCCGGGGCCCTCGGGCGCCTGCTGTGCCGCCTGCACGATGGAGCTGCGGTTCTGCATGGGCGTCGGCGTGGCCGGCTGGCTGTGCTTGCTCAGCACCGTGCTCGTCTTGTCCGGGGCGTAGCGCTCGGCGAACGTGGGGTCCACGGCCCAGGGTGGGCGGCTGGTGGGGCCGGGGGTGGCCGTGGGGGTCCTGGGGGCTGCGCACACACAGGGGTCTCTGTAGCCCTCTCCAAGGAACCTCATCCCACAACGGGGCAAGAAGCTCCCCCAGATCCAGCCCTTCCCCTGTCTCCCCCCACACAGGAAACACCCATAGGGAATTTTCCACTTACCCAGTGCCGGCTCCGTCTTCATCACTGCTCCCGAGGATGAGTCCGGCACGGAGACCTGGCTACAGAAGAACTAGTTACTCCAGCCTGCCGCGCTCGCCCCTGCTCCCAGGCTGGCCGGGGGGCTGCACACGTCAGCAGGACCCTCCTCCCTCCCTTCCTCCCCCAGGGCGCGTGGGAGCCCCCAGCAGCCTGGGCACTGGTGACGGAGCCACCACGAGCCCCCGGTGACGCAGCCCCGTGGGGTCCCTGGCACCCTGCTCAGCGCTCCGGGCGGCAGGACGCAGCTGCTGCTGCCCGTGCGGACATGACAGACACCGCGACTCAGAGGGGCCTTGCTTGGAGCCCCAGTGAGCACGGGGAGCCCTGGCACCCAGTGCCAGCAGCTGGGGACACTCAGGGCTCTCCCGGCCAGCAGGGCAGGAGCAGCAGGTGCCCCACAGTGCTGCCAGCACCAGGCGCGCAAGCAGCCGGGAGCAGCAGCGAGCACTGCCGGTCGGGGAGCAGTGCCTGGCTCGACCAAGCCCTAGGGAAGGGAGAGCCGGGCAGAGCCTGGCAGCTCCGCGCCCCACCAGGGCGCACACGAGGCGGCGGCGGCTGCAAGAGCAGGAGTGTTTATTTGCCGCGGGGCAGACCGGGCGCACGCGGAGCCCTGCAGCACCGCGGCCCCGAGCGGCGGGACAGCAGGAGGTGCCGCACGTGAGGGTTTCCCAGCCCTGCCCCACGGCAGGCAGGGCACAAACCCCCCGCTCGCTTCCCTGCCCAAGAACCTGGGACACCCGCAGCGCTCGCTCCTGCTCTGCCCCGTTCCCAGTCTCTCCACAGGCTTCCCAGATGGCCCAAGGTCCAACTGCTGCCAACCGCTTTCCAGCACCCACAGCAGGATTTTGCCACCAGGCTCCCCCCAGGACGCCACAGTGCAGCTCAGCCTGCCCAGCTCAGTGCCAGCCGTGCCCAGAGGGCCGGGGACACCCCACCATGGGGACACCCCACCGTGGGGACACGCGGGGGGCCGCGAGGCCCGGCCCGGCCCCTCACGCCTCGATGTTCAGAGCAGTGCCTGAGCGCTGGTGGTGCCAGTGGCGAAGGCGAGCGTAGCGCGGGCTCCGCAGCTCAGTGAAGAACTTTGCTCTGGAGAGAAGGAAGGACAGAGAGGGAAAGGGAGGAAGGAGGAGGCAGGGAAAGAAGAAGAGTTACAGCGATGGCGAGAAAGAGCTTTGCCGGAGGCCCAACAAGCAGCTACGGCGCGAGGACGCGGCAGCGGCGCGGGCTGCGTGCCCGGCGCCCCGCACACACAGCCGGCTCCCGGCAGCCCTGGAGCTCACCCTGGCGCGCACCCCTTACCTGGACTTGTTAACAAGCTCATCATCATCATCGTCCACTGAGAGCAGCGGGAGAGAAAGGAGGAAAGAGAGTCAGGCTGCTCCCCGAGGCAGAGCGGGAAGGGAAGGGAAAGCTGCCGTCTCCTCCCTCGCCCCTCCGGTTCCGACGGAGCTGCCGCCATGCGTTCCGGCCAGGCCATGGGGCCGAGGACGCGCTCCGCTGTGCGGCATCCCCGCGTGCCCACGTGAGGCTCGTGCCGCAGCACAGCCCAGGGCAGCTCCGCGCCGCCCCTCTGCTCCCCAAAATGGCAAGAGTGCCAAAACTAGGCCCTGGGTGCCAGCGCGCACCCCACAGCCTGTGCCGGGCTCCCGCCGCCCAGGCAAAGCCTGGCAGGCGCTGGGCATCCCCCGGGCACCAGGGCCCCTGCAGGAACTTACTGCAGTCGGTGCCCGTGAGGCGGGCCAGGAGGCGGAAGGTGCGGGACTGCGAGGTCCCGGTGCGGGGCCGCCAGTCCTCCGTGTCCTCTATCAGCCTCAATTTGCTGGGGTCACAGGGCAGGAGGCCTGGGGGGCTCGGCGGCCGCGGCGGGTGCCTGCGAGCGACACGGGAGGGCAGGGCGCTGAGGCAGCACTGTGCGCCCGGGCTGCGCTCCCCGTGCCGGCGCAGCGGGGCTGCCCGCGGCTCCCCGGGAACAGCGGCGGCGCACGGGCAGCTCGGACACCGCACGTCCCCCCGCACCTAACCCGGCCTCCGCGTGGGAAGGGCTGAGGCTGATGCTGCTAAGGGAGGCTGCACGGGGCTGTTTCCATCTTGGGACGTCTGGCACTGGCCCCCAGGGCCAGCACGGGGGAGGACAGGGCGAGCAAAAGCCAAGGTGAAAATCACACCCAGGGGAGCAGGGCGAGCGCCCAGGAAGCGCCCGCGGCGCCAAGCCCAGAGCTGCCAGCCCTGGGCAGGGTGCCCGTGCAGCCTGGAGCCGCTCACAGAGGTGGTGTTGCAGGGAGGGCAGGGGCCGAGCGTGCGGCGCCGCGGGCCTGGCACGGGCAGCACTGCATGGCAGGTGCCAAGGCCGGACCGGAGAGCCCCGGGGCTGAGCCCTGCCCCCGGAGAGCAGGGCACGGGCAGGGCGCTAGCAGGGCAAGAGGCACGCGGGAAGACGAGAGAGGAGAGGCAAAAGGCTTACTGACTTGTCAAGGCTCTGCACCTGCAGGAGGGAGAGGGAAAGAGAAAGGGAGGAGAGAGAGAGAAAGAAAGAAAAGGAAGATGAAATTAGACCCACTGCATCCAAGATGTTTCCAGCGCTCACCTACAGCCTGTGCCAGGCCCCTTGCCCGCGGGACCCATGCCCAGCTCACCCAGGGCATGGGCCACAGCAGGGCCGTCACCAACAGACCAGACTGTCCCCCCCTTCCCCACAGCAGGCCTGGGTGCAGGGGCAGCCAGCACCCTGCTCTGCCAAGGCCACGTCCCTAGTCACCTGAGCTCCCCAGCCGGCTGGCACGTGGCAGGGCGGACAGACCCGGGAGCTGCCTGCAGACCCCGGCACAGCCAGGCCAGCCGCAGGGCTGCCCCTTGCCCGGCCCATCCCCGCAGCCTCGGGGCTGCAGGGGCATCCACCTAACGCAGCCGGGGCTCCCCGTGCCCCTCGCTGCAGGGCTAATCACAGACACAGCAAGCGCCCTGCACGAACCCGGACGCTGCTCGGCTGTGCCGCACAGGGCTCCCAGCGCCCGGGCAAGGGGATGCACCCACCAGTGAGGAACAGACACGTGTGAGTGCACGGGTGCCCACGCGTGGCAGTGCTGCCCTGCAGCCCCGGCCATCAGGGGGAGGGGGCGGGCGGCACGGGCACCGCTGCCCGCTCCCGCATGCGGGGCACGGCAGGAGGCAGCAGGCAAGGCAGGGCTGCCCCCGGCCCGCCCTCGGGGAGCGGGGTGGACAGCAACGTACCCGTTGTGCTGGGGGGTGCAGGCAGGTGCCAGGGGCACGTACGTCACGGGTTTCGTCACCAGCCCGGGCGGCGGGTTCGAAGGCGAGCTGGCCCCAAAGGGCCGAGCTGTTTTGTTGAGGGCGGTGCTGGGAGCGAAGTTATATTTCGGGGGCTCAGAGCAGGGGAGTGAGTCCTGAGCGAGACACAAAACACACGGACACGGGCTCGCGCATCAAGCGGCATGCAAGGGGCAGCCCGGCGGGCGGTGCGCCGGGCAGCCACGTGAGGAAGCCAGCCCTGCCCGGGCCTGCAGCCCTGCGTGGACACGGATCCAGGCGCACAGACACGGCCAGCACACGTGGCGCGGGCACCGGGTCCCTGCTCCGCCGGCCATCCAGGCCGCGGCCACGCGGCTCCGCAGCCAACCTGGCCCCAGGGCCACTTGGAGATTAGTACGTGCCCCGTGGAGGCCACGCATGCACACACAGTGCTCGTGCATGCACACACCCTGCATGCATGCACACAGTGCTCACGCATGCATGCACGCTGCTCACGCATGCACACAGCTCACATACACACGTACACCTGCATACACGGTGCTCACGCATACACACATGGGAAGCAGGCAGGGGAGACGTGCAGGTGGCCTCTGCCAGGAGCCACCAGCCCTGTCCCTGCTGGCTGCACGGCGAGGAGCGAGCCACGTGCCAGGGTGCTCCCCGGCAATGGGAGACATGGGGCCCAAGGCAGCGCCGGGCGCCTGCCCCACAGGGCCGCCCCACAACCCAGTCGGCTCCAGGCCTGGGGACACGGAGTGGGCTCTGCCGGGCTGCTCCTGCCCCCTCGGCTGCACTGCAGTCCCGGGGTCACAGCTGCTCTTCCAGAAGGGATTTTCCAGCCCTTTGAACGCATCCTAGTCCCCCAGAAGCCTGGGGGCCCCAAGAGCAAAGTCTATTCCCTCTATCTGATCTCAGCCGTTTCCCTTCCCCCAGCGCGGGACGGAGCTGCTGCCAGCGGCACCAGGAGCAGGACGTACCTTCTGCTGCTTCCCCACGGCGTTCGGGATTCTGCAAGAGAGGAGAGAGCAGGGCAGGTGCTGGAGCCGGCCCCGCAAGCCCCAGCGCTGCGCCAGGCCGACGGCACCGATGGCACCGGCCCTCGGGAAGGGGCAGCCGGCTGGCACTGCCTCGCGCCTCGGAAGCGCCAGGCTCGAGCCAGGATCCGTGCGGCCGGGCCCACGTCCCGGCACGGGGGGAGCCCAAGCCCGGTGCCCGGGGCTGCTTCAGGCCACTCGGGGCTGCAGGGCTGCCGGGTGGGGAGCAGCAGGGCCAGCGGGCAGCGCCGGGCCCTGGACGCGGCTCCGCTCGGGATGCCCCAGTGCCACCCACAAGTCCTACCTGCTCAGGGTGAGGCAGAGCCTGTCCCCACAGGCGCGGATCCTGTTCTGGGCCTCGATGTGCGTCATGGGGCTGGTGAGCTCCCCGTCGATGCTCAGCACCCAGTCGCCCACTCCCACGCCAGCCTGGGCCGCCTTCCCGCCTGGAGTCAGCTGCAAGACACAGGAGTCAGGGAGAGCCAGCGCAGGGACACGGGAGCAGGGGACATTGTCACCCGCCATGAGCACAGGGCTCTGCACTGGCCCAGCTCCCTTCGTGCAAGGCCCAGCCTGGCAGTGCACCCCACAGTGCCGAGGGGACCCCTGAGCTGCCAGCACTGCCCCGCCAGCGTCACGGCAAAGCTGGGACCCTCTCGGCACAGCACAAGCTCCCCTGGACCCTCCGTCCTGCCCTTTGGTGTCACCAAGCACCACACAGGCGGCACAGAGCTGGACAGCACGCAGCTCCTTGCCGGGCATGGAGCATCCAGAGGCAGTCCTGGCCCCTCTCCCGGTGCCCAGCACGGCTTCTTGCTGCCGAGCATGTGCACAGAGTCTGAGCGTGGTGCCACGGACCACCCCGTCACCCCAAACCCCACTGCATTAGCTTAGAGCAGTGCCCTCCTCCGCGCACCCGCGCGCTTCCCAGGGCGCTGCCTGGCGCCGGGCCGGCCGGGCGGCACCGGGGGCCCCCGGATGTGATGCCGAGGGGAGGCCGCGCGGGCTCAGCCTCGGCGGGAGGCCCAGGGCCGCGGCGCAGGAAGGAGCCGGGTGAGTCAGGGCCGGCGGCGCAGCCCGCGTCTCGCCTGCGGTGCTGGGAACCACAGGCATCCCTCAGGCCGGGTGGGTGGGCGGGCGAGGGGCAGCCCCCCCGGCCCCCGCTGCCCCGGCCACGCTGCTGCTCTCCCGGCCTGTCCTGGCGTCGGCAGGCGCAGACGTTACCTCATCCCGCACGGAGCGGCACCGGCCACCCCAGGGCAGGGAGACACCCGGCCCCCGCTTCCTCCAGCCCCCTCCCAGCGCCGCTGGCAGCGCCCACCCCAGCACTGGTGGTCCGGCCAGCTTGGGAACCACCAGCCGGGTCCCCTTGGGAAGGGGCACGGGGAGCAGGGCTGCAGCTTCCTCCGCCAGCGCGGGACATCCTCCCGGCCGCGCTCACCCGCGCCAGCCGCTCGGCCCCCGCAGTGCCGGACACGGTGCTCCGGCACCTCCGGCCGGGATGCTGGGCCCAGGCGTCCGGCGCCGAGGGCCCGCGGGGCCCGTGCCGCTCCCAGGCACCAACAGACAGACAGACGTGGGCAGGCTGCAGCCATTCCTGCTCCTCCAGCATGGAAGAACTTGAGGCTCTTGGAGCGGGACCAAGTATTTCCTCAAGTCCTGTTCAACATGCACATAAAAGGAGCGAGCCAGATTCCCAGCGCTGTCAGAGGGCTGGAACATCCCTGCCACCGGCATCAGGCCCTGCTCGCCCACGCGCAGAGCCCGGCCTGCCCAGCAGCACATCCCTAGCGCAGGTACCAGGCGTGCCCCTCTGCCCAAACCCTGCTCCTGGGCCGAGCCCAGCTGGGCTGCACCAGCGGGGCAGCCCTCACGGCTCCCCGAGGTGCTGCACTCCGTGCCCTGCGCTCGGTGGCACGGCCGGCTCCCGGCCGCCCCGGGGCCCGGCAAGCTCCGGCTTGCTGCCCTGGAGGCCGGGGCAGGATCGGGCCGCACGGGCTCGGCGCCCGGCAGAGGTTTTCACACGGCTGCTCGGGAAGGGGAGAGCGGGGCAGGCCGCGTCACGCAGCCGCACCCAGCGCGCAGGGCGGCCGCCGCCGCGCTCCCCGGTGCCGCCGCGCTCCCGGCCCCGCGCGCCAGGAAGACCCCGCGCAGGTGCCGGCGCAGCCGGGAGGTGCCCGCCGGCCTCCTGCTTCCCGCGCCGCAGGGCCAAGCGCCCTGCCCGCCCCGCTAGCCAGGCCTTCCTTCCTCCCCTCTCAGCCCAGCCTGGCTTTTGTTCCTGGAGCTGGGGCCACCGTGCCCAGGGAGCACCCGCTGCCACGGAGCCTCTCCACGGGGCACTGCTGCCAGCAGCCCGGGGAGGTGGCCGGGACATCCCAGCAGCTCTTACGCCAAGCTGGCACAGCGGCCCTCGCGTGGGTATGACCTCAGGGAGCACCGAGGTGCTGGGGACACTGCTTGGGACAGGCAGCAGCCGAGCCAGCAGCCCGCTCCAGATCCTGACTTTTTTAGGGCAAAGCAGCACATGGAGGTCACTGCTTCCACTCAGATCAGAACCCGCCGCCCTGTAAGCCACCCGGAGAGTGGTTACACACAGGAAGCCTGGGCAGCTGCATCCCTGGGAAGCGCCTCGCTGATCCCCTGGCGCAGTGGCCTGGCCCCAGGCTGGGCTTTCCCAGGAGCCGCCCGCAGCCCTGGCACGAGCAGTGCTCCGCAGCCCTGGTCCTGCCGGCCGGGAAGGCAGCGCCTCCCAGCCCGCCCAGCCACGCGAGGCCCCTGTCCCAGCCCTCCGCGGCTCCTCCGTCTGATCAGACCCTTTGTTAGGTGCTGGCTCACAGCCAAGAGAAACATTTTTTAAGAGAATAAACTCGCCGGAGCCGCCTAAGCGTGGAGCCCTTGGCCCAGCGAGGGTCGGCAGGCCCGGGGTGGCACCGGGCGGCAGCCGTGCGGCACCCGCAGGCTCCAGGACGCCGCAGGGACCGCGCCACGCGGGGCACCGCGGGACGTGCACCGGGGCCAGGCCTCGGCGCGCCACTCGGCGCCCGCGGGCGAAGCCTTTGCTCAGGAAGCGGCCTCGCGTGCCAGCTGCCGCAGCGCCAGCGGCGCGGGCGACACAGCCACATTCCAAGGCTTATAAGGCAATGGTGTGGCCAGAGCCGTCCGCTCGCGCTGCGCAGGGACCCGGTGCCCAGTGAGAGGGACACGCAAGCGCGTCCAGGGAGCAGGCCTGGCCGCGGCCGGCGCCGCCCCGGGAGCGGCTCACAAATCACCTTGGCTGTGGGCAGCCGGAGCGCTCGGCGCGGTGGGGATGTACCAGGGGCTGCCGTCCCAGCGCAGCAGAGCACGGGCTGCCTCAACCCCCGGCGCTAACCCTAACCCCAACCCGGGTGGTGGGAGCTGGGGCTGGGAGAGGAGCAGTGGGAGGGACGGCGCAGGGCTGAGCCCAGTGCGGGGCACCGAGCCCAGTGTGCGACCGGAGCAGGAGTGCGGCTCGGCCGCGGCGGGAGCGCCCCCTCCCCCTGCCGCACGGGCTCCGGAAGAGGCCCCCCGGCCTCCCCAGCAGCGACGCAGCCGAGGCCCTGCAGGACTTGGAATTGCTGCTGCGCCGGAACCCCCCCGGTGCGTCCTCCACCACGCTGATAAGGCTGCGGGTGCCTCGGGAGAGGCTGAGCGGATGAGATCATGGCAGGACTCAGCACTGCAAAGGTCCCGGCTTATCCGCATTCCCCGGCAGCTGCCTGGGCCCAGCAGCCTCCGTTTCCCACTACAGTGGTGGGGAAAGGACGGGCGTTCCCGAGGCTCGGCTTCCTTACCCTGGAGATGGAGAGCGGCATGCTGAAATCCTTCCCTCCCTGCAGCCGGAAGCCCCAGGGCGCGGGCCCGTCCAGGATCACCTTGTAGGACTCCACTTCACCCATCTCTGCAAGGGAAGAGGGTGCAATCCTGGCGTTACGGTGCGCGGGAACAAAGCAGGAGAGCAGCCAAGCTGGGGCCCAGCAGGACGGGGCAGGAGGTGGCAGGTCACCCTTCCCGGACTTGTTCCCCCCGACTATCCTGCACTGCGCCTAGAGACGCGCCCAAATCCATCAGCATCTCCTACAGCCGAGGCGCCCAGGCTGCAGCTAACGGAGGAGGCGGCTGCAGCCCAAGCACCGCGCTCTGCACCCTACGGGCTTTGCTTGCTGCCCCATTCCCGGGTGGGCTCCCCTGCACAGGGGCACCCTGCAATCTCTGTCTGCTGGAAGCCGAGACCGCTCACACCGCAGAACAGCGGCAGCAGGCGCGGCAGGACCGCAGCCAGGGGTGTTTCCCTGGGTGAAGCAGCAGCAGTAGCAGCAGCACAGTAGCTGGGCGATGCCAGCCGAGCAGCCTGGCAGCGCGGCCAGGCTCGTGCCGCAGCAGCTGGCGGAGCAGATGGCACCCGGGCGCCAGCCCATGTCGGCGCGCGGG
>JAVCKT010024087.1:0-13116 GCA_032273925.1 Rhynchotus rufescens
GCCATATTATAACTATGAAGAAAGACCTTTATTATGCCAAATTTCATGATGGTCTTTACCAACATCACTAAAAAGAAAAGGAAGAATAATGTTTTTCTTCTGTTTTTTTCTTTCCTCCAAAAGACAAAAGGCTTTTCTATGTGTTCAGAACAATTACATTTCTAAAGCACTCTTCAGCTTTCTCCCTTTTTGAATATCGTCAACTTCCATGGCTTTCTGTGTATCATGCTAGTAGTGAGGTGCTGAGTGCTTTTAAATTTCAAAGACAACTGAACTTGAAGGTGCCTGACACATAATTGGATTGGATCTTAGGAATATACTTATTTTTTCCATCGTGGTTCTGCAGTAAACTTAGTATGCTATGCTGCACTTCCACTGTAATCCCAATTACATTTGAAACCTCTAACTAAACTCTAAACATCTGAAACTAAACATCTAACTAAACTCTGAACATCTGAAACCTCTAACCTCTAACTAAAAACTCTTCTATTTTGCAATGGAGTTACTATTCCATTGTGTTGAAAATAAAATCACCTTTATTACAATTATTCCAAGATCAACTTCAATAGAGAATTGCTAATCTTTCACAAACTCCTCGCACGTCAGGAAGGATATTTGGAGCCATTTGGGACTACACACTCTCATGACACTTAATGGTAAAGAAATTGGTTTAGTCTTTAAGGCTCTCCCCATATTTCCCATAGACTGGGGGAAAGTAAATAACAATGGAGTGTTCTTGTAGCTTTTACAATTATTATTTACAAGTTTCTATATCTAAAAATATGAAAACTTCCTGTCTACCCAATCACATTAGAGTTTTTTTTTTCCACAGTTCTCACAGTTCTACAGTATATAATCATTTAGCTATGTGAAGACAATTCCACACTTCTAATTAGATAGCATGGGGTACTTTTAAGTCAATCCTTATTTTCCTCAGGCATTTCCTGAAGAGAAAGGGTATTACTTAAATCGATACCAAGCATCCAAGAGAGAGACTCTTGAGCAGCCCAGCAATCACGTAATTCTGTAACATGCCCCACCAGCCACTGGGAGCCAATATATTATAGCAGCTATAATTTATGTTAGAAATTGTTTCAGCATGCACACCTTTGAACCCTGGTGAAATACAAAGAGCTCAAAATTAATTTGGAATCCATTCAACCAGAACCTCTGTTGAGGACTCATGAAAAGAGGCTCAGGCATATAAATAGGTGGGGGTAGGCATGAGATGAGATCTAAAGTGACATTTGAGGAAGAGAAAGCAGAAAAGAATTGAAAGTGTCACATCTTAAGCACACTCGGGAGAATCCCGTCTTGTGCCTGAGGTGTACAGCACAGTCTATACAGAACTGTATAACCAACGTACTGGCAATCCAGAATAAGATAAACTGGGAGAAAACACCAGCAGTATCTTCAGGTACAAATTATGGTTGAATGGACTTTAATATTTTGGACAGAACTATGACTGCTTGGTCTCTTCTGACACAGTTCCCTTCCCAAAGCGGTCTCCCGGACCTCAGCTTGAAGCCATCATTCTCAGAGGAGATACTGAAGGTCCAAATCTTACGAAACTGGCAGAATTTCTGTATCTAGGGTTTATCAGCTTCCCCAGGACACCAGCCACACACAGTGCCAAAAGACTGGAGCCTGGCAGCACAGGATTAAAGGCTTCCAAAGGAACTCAGTTAAGTTGCATGTTCTTGAGAGCACTGACTCTTAGAGGTTTTCCTAGGTTGTGGGGGAGATGACCTATATCAGGCAACCCCTTTCAGGTCTATTTTGACTCGGAGAAGAAAGAAAGAAGCATGGATCTTTAGCCAAGTTGGTATCAAGACAATGCCTCATTACAAAAATAAGCCTGACAAAGTCTGAACATAGCCTGAGCAATTCTTAATCTTTTCATAATCATGTTGTGATGATGCAATTTCTGTCACCATCCTGGTGAGAGAGATTTTACATATGAAGAAATAACCTTGATATTTACAATTGCCTGCAGTCAATCTCACTGTCTTAAGGGACGGAATTACTCTGGAAAACAGTAGATCAATGTCCACAACTCTTCTGCAGTCTTGTGTCAGATCTAGGTCCAAAGGACATCAAAAATTTCAGTTTTCGTTTTGATTCTTTTCCAAGAATACCACCTACATGGGCTCTAGAATGTTTTCCCGCAATACATCTTAAGCATCTGATTGTTTTTCCATCCTGCTCCATTATCTGCATTCTTAAGATCACTCAGGCAATTAAACTATATGGCAAAATCTCTGCTCTTCATTCAAAAAATATAAATATCTTGGAAAGAGAGGTACACGGGCAGCTAGATGAAAGGAGATGATAAGCAAGGAGGAAAAAAGAGCCCTACTGGAATCCATGCTTGTCTGCGATGCTCTTAAGTATTTTATCAATAGGGGAAAAAAATAAAATCATTACTAATGAAGTTTACGTATGACACAAAAACTTGCCTTGTTATAAATTGTGAAGTTATTTTTTCTTGTTATCTGGACAAAGGTAGAAATATAATCATTACAATTTGGCTAAATGTAAATTCATAAAGCAGGGATCAAAAATAAAGAATTCTGCTCTAGAATGTTCATATTTCAAAGAAAGTTATAGGTGATAGTATGACATTGTTCGGCAAATATCATGGTTAAAGTTTCTAATATATATACAGAATGAATAGGTAAGGGAGTATTAAATAGGGTTAGAGCAATCTTACCTTTATATTCTGCTACAACAGAATATAACAATATATGTTACAACAATATATTACAAACAGTGCTATAGTACTCTGACCATGTCTGATGTCTGCAGTTTCAGAAAACTATTCAAACCTGAGTGGGCCATATAAGAAAAAAAAGAAAAAGTGTCAAAGTTACTACAGGACTGGAAACCCCATCTCATACTGAAGGGCTTGCAGAGCCCAACAGATGACTTGATCCTCCTGCAAGGGCAGCCACGTGAAGAACAAAAGGTTCAGCTCCAACTAAGTGCCCTGTTTTATACAGAAGGTCCAAGTAGGTTATCATGTTTAATTCCTTGGTTTTAGAAACTTGTACACTGAACAAGGTTAAAAGAATGCTTGAGTAATATACAATAAATCCCACATTTTTTCTAGGAATGCAATTACATGCTTCAAGGAATGGCTGAAAGGACTTACAAAAAGTAAGCTTGAAAGCGAAAAGTGAAAACAAAAATTGTGTTGCAGAAGTAAAGAGGGGGCAACATTCCACGTTAAAGATCAAAGAAAAAAGTCTCTTTAAAAGTGAAAAATATGACGTGGAAAGCAATTGAAGCAAAGATTAGCTGGAGACAGAAGTGAAGTTGTGCAGAACCATGACAGGATGAACAACTGTTCTGATGTTAAAAAAAAACAAAAAACAGTGCAGAGTCAAAGAGAGATTTATAAAAAGAGGAAGTGTTAACAAAGTGCAGGAAAGGAAGAAAAGTTTGGCATCAGCATCTGGGCCGACTGGAAGGAAACCAGGTGTGTGTCAAGAAGGCCAGAAATTACTACAATCCAAGAAGGAGATTGTTCAAGTGGGAATATGTATTTTAAAATCTTTTCTGATGAAAGACAAGCACGGAAAAGAACTGTCCTCAGGGAAAAGCAGACGAGGTCCAGCCTAGGGATGGAGGCCATGGCTAACAAGAGCTAGGTTCAATAAGTATCCTTACTGCGTCTACGTCATGCAGAAGACACCCCAAAGCAGAAAAAAAGCTCTATAAAGACATATATAGATGGCTTCGGTCCAACTCTTCAGTCTCTGGGAATGGAGACCTGCCTTTTCACTGGCACATCCTTCCTTCTTTTTGTCTTCCTCTGAGCAGTTATTCAATACAGTGAGAAGCCTGATTATAGCATCCTTCTGTGATAAGAAGATCAGAAATCTTTTAAAAAATAAGTGCATTGTGCATTCTTGGGTGATGCCAGAAGATCACCATTTTATATTAATAAAAAGCATTTCAAATCTGCTTTTCCCATCTACAATCCAAGCAACAAATTCCCATTTAACCTGCATCATTTAACCCAGCATGCTAAAATAAATCAGTACCTTTTAGAAGATGACACTGACAAACTAAAGCTCAGAAAGGCTCATAGACTCTCCACAGTTTCCCTTAGGAAAGGCTCTCCTGCACTCGTGATGATCGGCTTGAGCGCTTCTCTCTCACTGAGAAAATGTTCTGCAGTTCTCTAGCACATGTGGTCTCACACAGACCTTGCCAAAACAGGTTGCAACTGCTTGGTTGCTCTCTGATTTCACAGGTTACAGAAGACCCTCTACTTATTCTGGACTAGGAAATTGAGTTCCAAGAAAAAAAACAAACAAAAAAAATCATGGTTCAATGACCAAGGAACAGGAGTCCACAGGCATGTAACAAGATTTCAAACAATTTGAACTTTGTACTGATGACATTCAGGATTTCATGTTTAAAGGAAAGAAATTGATCTAAAGCTGACTGCTTATGTAATTAAATCTTCTAGTCAACACTAAATACTAGTATAGAAAATACTAGTCAGAATTTAAGGGAAACTCATGTTTTATTGCCACCAGCTAAACTCATTTTTCTGTAACATTATTACAGTGGTTTATATGCATCTCAATATTAAAAACTTCACACAGACAGTAAACCTTCAAAGACTCAGAAAAGCATTTTCAGTCTTCTGATACTACAACAGTTGCAACTACTATTAATATTTATATGAAGCCACATCGTATATATTAATTTCAAAATTGTCCCTGATTGGATTTATACTTGGGAAAAACTGAAAGAATGTTTATAAATTTTGCCATAAAAGTGGAATATTCAAGTTCAATAAAATGGTGTATTTATAACAGTAATGTTTTTCCCAGAAGTAATCATAAAGAAATAATAGCCTCTCTTGCCTTCATTGGAGAAACAGGAGCTTTCTGAAATCCCAAGAGAGAAAGTGCAAGAATAAACATTGCATTTTATATTGAAAATTGGCAACACTTTTAGCTGACCTACACTGGACATGTTATTGCATAGTCTGTGTTAGTGGCTATAATAATGTTTTATCATTACAAATTTAGCATTTTTAGAAACTGCTTTTGTTTCTCAAACTTTTCAATCCAAACTGCCTCACTGGTTAGTTTATATTCAAGTATTTGCTATCAATGAGTGGGAAAACAGTTAATTGGAGACTAACCTAAATCCCAGAAATGTTCTAACTCCCTTTTAACATCTTAAACAGGTGCTCAGATGTTTTAGACGGTTTAGCTTCTCCTCGTATCCTCTTCAGATATCCAACATCCTGAGAATTAGATGGGCGATCTCACAAGAGTAACTTTTAGACTTATTGCTCTTGAAATTGTAGAGTGGATGAGAGAAGCTGTTGCACACCTCTCAGGTCTGCTTGTGATCCTATGCTAAGCTGATGCCATGTTTCTCAAAGAATTATTTAGGCCTTCACTGGGAGACCTCAGGCATCTATGAGGTGTTCTCCCAATTGCTGGTACAGAGTAAAGTAATTAAGCATTGATATTGAATATTTTACTTCAGATTATAGCCATCACATCAATGTGAAGCAGGGTTTTTTCTGGATTTTATTTCATGTTGTCCAGAAAATAATGATACATCTACACTGGAATCCTTGGGTAAGATTGTAATGTACATACTTTAAAGAACATAAATGGGCTTCAAATTATCTTGCTCAAGTACCAGTTACAGCTTACTGTGAAATCAGGATGCAGCAAACAGTTGAAAAGAGTGTTCTTCCTATGTTCTCTTTTATATATCTTCTTTCTCAGATTACTTATTCTTTGGCTTTCTGAGAAAAAAAATCTAAAAAAAAAAAAAGTTTATGCATATTTTAGTGGATATGGTGAACTGGATTTTCAGAGATGATCTGCTGAAATTCTGCTGGATTCAAATACTGGTTGCACAGTATTTCCAAAACTAGCCATAGACCACAGCTTTTTGGAAGGTTTGGGGGCAGGGTCATGTAGGGAAAATAAGAAGTCATACCAGTCCCAGATTACCTGATTTTGATGTTTGAAGCAAAAAGAAAAAAAAAATTATGGGTATATTCTATGACTAATCTTTTGAATTTACTAACATAGAAGTATTCCCAAGAGCTGCATTGCTTTAGTAAGCATATTGAGGATGTATTGTTAAAAAAATAAAATTATTGAAATAACTGAGAAGTATGTAAGATCTCTGTGCATGATTTACTGCTCAGTATTCATCTTTTGACTTCTAAGAGTAAATATATTGAAAATGACTTTTCATTAGCAATAAATCTGTTGTCTTGGTAAATGTTAATATGTATCCATGCACAGTTATAACCAATTGGTCAATATGCAGCAGTACTTGAAGTATTCCAGCCTTATATGTAGGATACTTGCTGAGATGGGTCTTAGAGAATCTTTCCCCTTACAAATAGTTTACCTTACCCTTTATAACATTACTCCCTCACAGAACTATAGAGTTGGATTCTCCAGTCTGCTAAGGACACCTTGGAACCAAAAAAGGCAGCATCTTATTTTACTGATGAAATGAAATGATTTTGTTTGCATAAATGAACAGTTCGTGTCACCTCAAGCCAACCAGAACCTTAACTTTTGGGGTAATGAGAAAGCATTTAACAGCTTTTTGCAGAAAGTACATACAGATGTGGGAAAATATGACAGGAACAAGGCACTTAGTCTTCCATGGAGATACCCAGTGGCTTAGTGACTGAATGGTCATAATTTAGGCCATAAATTAGGAATTCTGTCTCTCTCCCGGCTCTCCTCTCAGCCACAGCAGAATTTAAGCAGGCCTTGTTAATGCAGAGAAGTTTCTGCACAATAATCCAGGATATGGTTTACAGCTCATAACTGCATCGTGCTAACTATGCATGCACAAGTTTATTGTGCACTAAAAATGCCTAAAATAGCTTGAAAAGTTAGCAAAATACATTAGTTCGTGTATTTACTTTGGTAACACGCACAACAGATGAGCAATCCTTAAATTCGTATGTTCTACTCCTACACCATGTAACCATGCCCAGAATAATGAAGTTAAAGTATTTTTCCTTCTTCAGTGAAACCCAGTAACTGCCTTTTTGAAATTAAACAAGTTCAGCCTGAATTTCCTTAGCCTGGCAACTGTTACAGTGGATAAAGTGGGACATCTGAATTGTCTATATATTTCTTATTAACTGTATTCTGATAATGTGCTCATGGTATTAGCTTGCAAGGCCTAAAGAAGTAACCAATGACCGATTCTGCTTAGTCCATACCATAAATTTGATCTATTTCTTCCAGTTACCTTTCTGAAAGCTGCTTTCCCAGTCACTCACTTAAAATACATGACCTTTTTAAAGGCCATTAC
Source organism: Rhynchotus rufescens (assembly GCA_032273925.1). Taxonomy (NCBI): domain Eukaryota; kingdom Metazoa; phylum Chordata; class Aves; order Tinamiformes; family Tinamidae; genus Rhynchotus; species Rhynchotus rufescens. The sequence goes on from JAVCKT010024087.1 coordinate 7,336, forward strand.
ACACTGGTAATGGCAAGCATGGACCACCACACGTTAACAGTGCATGATCCCAAATCCTGTCAACTGCAGATACCAGAGCGAGCTGTTCCCACTCGCACGGCTGCGGGGGTAACATGTCATAACGTTCCCCATGTGCCTTTCTGCAGAAACACAATATATATTTTGCAGAGGAAGTAGATGGGATTTGCTTCAACCTTCTTCCTTCCAGTCAGGCACAGAAACAAATGCAATGACACACTTGAACATTCTGGGAAGAAGTATTTATATGGGAAGAAGTCCAAGAGGGAAAATGAATTAATGGTGTTAAGAAGGCTTCCAGCTTGCACAGTATCAGCCAGTAGTCTGAACACTCCTTTAAACATTCACAGTGGCATCTGAGGTGGCCCCATCACTCTGTGGTTGCACTTCAAGAAATGTGTATTATCTGTAACAAGTGTCATCTGAATTATGACTGTTCCTCATGTGAATTATGACTGTTCCTCATGTGAAGCCTGTCACACAGTATCAGTGAAGTTTGGTTTGGACTCCCTTGATGAAAAATTACTTATTGATTTTTTTTTCTTACAAGACAAACCTTGGCGTTTGATATCTATGTCTCTCTTTGGTCCCCATATATCCAAATTCCATTCCTCTGTAAATACAGAGAGATCTAAAACTTGGTTTTATTAATAATTCAATCTGCTGGTAGTTTTGATTAGCTAGAAATATAAGAAAGGGTGAGAGATACATCACAGGATACGCATACTGCCAATATTATCTATACGTGAAAATAGAGAAGTAAATAGCAAATCTCTCTTCCTCTTGTCAACGAGTACCATGAAGTCTATGAACTACTCCTGAATCATGTATCACACTCAATCAAGTGTTCAAGTAATGCAGAAAATAAATGAAGAGACTACTGCTTCTACTTCAAGAAGTCAGAGAAGAGGAGGTTGACTAGGGAATATGAGAACGATACAGTAGAGAATAAAATAAATATCACACTTGAAAACCAAGTATTTGAATGTCTCTATTCCAATATTTCATTTAATAGACTAAGAGAGAAACTCATAAAGCAGCAAATGGTTGGGAATGTCAGGCTGTTCATCTTCTTTGGTATTACAGAGTATCACATATTTCAATAATTTATTTTCATACACTGCGGTGGTTCAAGAAAGTTGTGATTTATGTGATTTCTATTAATGAAAAGGATAAACTGCAAAATCCACTTTTCAGAAGCTTTAGGATAGCTGCCATCCGACCCGAGAGCACCAGTGAAAGTGTCACCAGCAAACCCTGAGCCTGCTTTCAGAAGGGGATTATGTTGCTATTTAATATCCTACTTCAGAATTCGGAAGAAAACTCCCATAGAATATAGGAATTTTGCCTCCTACCCAGAAGCTCAAGCCATTTTCTTAACTTGTCACTGAGCTCTGATAGGCAACGACAAACTGAAGTTCAGCCAGAAATTAAGCACAGGCGGTGCACTGAGATTAGGATCTAAAGTTCCCTCAATTTGACAATACTGGCACAAAAAAAGTCACTCCTTATTCTACTTCTCTCAACCATATGATTTAAAAAGCTAAATCACCTGGAATAAGCCATGAGCTACTGAAATAATCTTTCTTTCTCTCTTCCTTTCTCTCTTCAATTTATTCAGTTTCTCATCCAAATGCCCAGAAGGCACTGACACTGGAGTGGATTTTTCGTGAGGAAACACGTACCCATTAAACTCCTTGCCTCCCCCCACTTCCTTAAAGAAGGCCAGGAAAGATGTACAATAACCGTAGCTGTCTGCAAAGTCTCTTCCCTAGAGATGGGATTAATGAGTTCTTGGAAATGCTCAAAGTCTACTATATACGAAAAGCATCCAGCAGTGATCTGGTAAAATAGTTTTAATGCCATGAGATTCCACTCAGTATCTCCAATACTATTATTTTTAACTGAAAAACTAGGATTACAGCCAATTTTACACTTCTGGAATTATTATTTATGTATATATATAATATATATGTGCATCTATCTCAAAATTTCAACATTTCCAGGCATACAACCTAGATGGCTACTGCTTTAAATTCTGACAACACTCAGCTCATAATCAAGTTCCCACCCATTTCCAAATGTTTAAAGTATGGATATATGGAAACTTTCAGTTTCTCTCCCTTTGCTTAAGCTACTAAAAATGGTATTGTTATAAAGATTTTGCAAATTTGAGGAGGAACATTCTGCATATGTGAGGAGGAACTTCTTTCCTGTGAGGGTGCCAGAGCCCTGGCACAGGCTGCCCAGGGAGGCTGGGGAGTCTCCTTCTCCGGAGATGTTCCACACCCGCCTGGCTGCCACCCTGTGCCCCGTGCTCTGGATGTCCCTGCTGGAGCAGGGGGTTGCACTGGGTGATCCCTAGAGGTTCCTTCCAACCTCAACCCTCCTGTGATTCTGTGTAATGGGCTCCTGGGCTCCTTTGCCCATCCCTGGCTGCAGGCAGTGGTGGATGAACACATTTGGAACACATTCCCTTCTTTCTCTAGGGAAAACAGTGCAGTTTTCTCAGTATTTTTATTATAGTGTTCAACTTCATTCCATGAGAATCCATCCTTCCTTGATAGCTACGGGAATTTCTTCTCTTCCTTATGCTTTATTTTTTTTTTTTTTAATCATCCTTGCCATATTCCCTGTCCTTGAGTGGTTTGTTGTTGTTGTTTCCTTGGTTGGCTTTTTTTGAATTCTCTTCCTAGTTTTCCTGTCCTCTGAGTACTTTGCTGTCTCTGGCTCTCCTATGATGTTCCGTACATAATCTGAAAGGAAAAAAAAAATATCACTATCGACTACTAAGAGACCAGAGGTAACACTCCAGTTAGCTTAATAACGAGGAAGGAAATTGTTGTTATCTTTTTAAACTTATAAAAATTTGGAAAAAAAAATGTGGTCAGTTAGGCACATAAACTCAATTGGGTAGAATTCAGACCTTAATTTATCGCATGTGTCAGCTCTGACACAGAAATGTATCAAGCATTTGAAATTTGAATCATCAGGTGGATATTTGACATATTTAAATTACAGTAGATCATGAGGGATCAAAAAAGCAGTTGAGAAAAAGCTCTGGATGTTCCTTCATGTATGGAGTACTTCAGTCATTACTGTATAGGTAAATTAGCAACTAGTTTTCTGTGTCACTGATATCCTGGCTACAGTCCTTTTTATTTATTTATCTCACATCCAAGGTTTTGTTGGCAATATTTAACCCTGTTTCCCGTGGTCTGAAATTGGATTCGGGGTGCAATAAGTCTGTTTGCAGACAGTTTTTGTTCAGAATCTCACCTGTGATTTCATTTTGTTTCTCTTTCCAAGCAGAAAATGAAGAGTTTGGCCCAAAGACGCCAGTCTGCACCATCTTTGATCTTTGTCAAAGCACTTAACAGGTCTAGATCCGTCTCAAGGTGAGTCAGTGAGTTTTGATGGTTGTATTATCTTGCAGTTTTCCAGCACAAAACTGGAGAGGTTGTTGAGCTGGAGATGTTTCTGAGCTTTATGAACCTGAGTTCATATCAGGTTACCAACCTGTTGTCCACATTGGGTGGCTATGTTGCCAAGGAGGTGCTGTTCACTTCTGGTAGCTGCAGAGCAGCAGTGTCTGCTGAGAGACGTGATACGTCCAGAGACACTCTGCCTGATCTCCTGGGAGGGATTCCTGTGCTCTTCGCACATGGCCACTCTACACTGTTGAGTTGAGTGGGCCAGCAGAGCTGCTCCCCAGTTTGCAACCAGAGCTGCACCCTTGGGCTGCTTGTTATTTTTTGACTAGCCATGTTGGGATGATTGCATAGACAGGAAAAATATGGATGGATGTTTCCCATTTTTCACCCTGTGCACTCATGCAGTGCCAAGTCTAACTCTGCTGCGGTTATTGTGGGATTGCACTCGTTAGACTGAGCTAAGTTCTGCCATGGAGTGCTGCCGAGCTCAGCATGGCGGAGTGTGTTGAAAGCTCTAGAACCAGATGCTGATTTAGGACAATGATGTGGTCGCTAGGAGAGCCTTTCCCTTCCAGCAAGGTCATCTTGTGGAGCTGAGTATGTGGTGTGTTATGTGTTCAACCTATTTTCTCTTCACCTTCTGCCAGGATCTGCTATTCCTCCTCTCTTCCTGCCCCAGTGTAAAGTCTCCATAGAAATGGCTGGATATTGCCCAGCTCCAGCCCATGACCTGCATTTTGAAATTCTTTGCATAGATAACTTTAGTATTCTTATGCTACAGTTTATTAGACTTTAAACTTACAAAATATAAGTGTTTACTAAAAGCAAACCATCTGGTAGACCGTTAGTACTTCTAGTTGTGTACTTTACAAAGAAACATTAATGACGGAAACTAAAGGGTAGCTTGGTAAAGAATATTTGTCTCCTACACTGTGTTAAGTAGTCAGTATGTGAGCTTTGGAAAGTTTTCTCTGTTTGATCTAAGTAATACCTGGTTTCATATTTGTCTGAATTCATGCAGAATTCCAGTTTTTTGGAAACCGATGGAAGTATTCTGAGAAAATTTCAGAGTTGCAAAATGGGAAAGAAAAATTAGTTGAAACTACTTGCAGGTCTTTTTACTGGCTATGACATAAAAGAGGAAATGTAGAAAAGAATTCCTAAAGGAGTTTACACCTTTTTTTTTGTGTAGTCTTGTGGCCTGAGCATAGGACTAAGAGCCAGGAACATGTGTTTTAGTTCTGGCTCTGAAGTTTCCTCTGTGGCCTCCCTCTGACTTTCTTTCCAGGTTTCTAAAATAAGATGAATAGATATTTTGTAACTCCTTCATCAGAATGCTGATTTTTTAGAATGTCTATATTACCATATCTATTTTCCATTTACTAATAATAGTAAATTATTCTACATTGTATTTGTACGTTCTACATTGTAGTTGTAACTATATTGATATTTGTGATAACACCTTTTGGGCATAGATCTGGTTTTCAGAACTGAGATGCTAAAATTAGAGACAGATGGATTATTTCTATAGGGAGTAGCAATAACTGGAGAGTACACAGTGCAAGAGAAATCAGGTCAACTCTGGTTTCCTGCAGTTTCTAGGTGTCCTATGGGCACCTATGTGTCTGTAATGTCTCCTGTCAAGCTGTCTTAACACTTGCTATTCCCTGCAAGAAAAATAAACTATATTCAAAGCTCATATTCCAAGACTTTAATCATCTGCCCACAAGGCTTCAGAAATTAGTATTTTTTTTCTCACTTCTGCATTTTCTTGTCTTACTGCCTACTCCAAAAGTATCAGAGATTGACCATAGCTGGAGACAGGACAGCCCTCCTCTCCACTGAGTGGAGTAATGCTCAGATGTAACTTCTGACCTAAGAGTTCACTTTTCATTAGGTGTAAATATGTCTTGCACATAGTTCATGTCAAAATACCTTTCAGATTTGGCACGTGGAAGGTTTATTTTCTAAAGACTCTTTTTGATGGAGAGGATTGAAGAAGGGGAAATATTGCCTTACTCCACAGAAGGGTCATACTTTACTGGGCAGGGACTAACCCCTCAAATTGAGGATTGCTTGATCCTGCATCAGTCAAATCTGTTCTCTTCTCATGTGCAACAAGTTGGCCCCTCTTGTTGCTTTGAACTGAAGTCTATAGCCTCAGTGTAGGGGTATCTGGTGCAGTCTGAGAGCCCATGGGCCAGAGCAGGTGATTTTGTAGCTTCAGAGTCCATCATTAAAAGGACAGCTTTGGATGATGATGAGTTTGTTATTGTTCACAAGAGTAGTAATACTCACTTATGCCAAACTTCCTTGTTTGGCTGTGCAA
>JAVCKT010024087.1:14483-50792 GCA_032273925.1 Rhynchotus rufescens
TGTTTTCTCTCCAACATTTCTATGAATGAAAGTAGGGTTGATGCAGAATTTATTTTGTGGTACTTATTCCTCTGAGTAATAATATGTGTTATATGCTAGCTGAATAACAGAAATAGTTTAGTATCTTAGTTTAAGCTATAATATAGCAGTTCCACTTTAAAGCTTATCCAGGGAATTGGTAGTGCAGGAACGGATCCAGGGAGAATATAGTTCTATATTAAGCCAGGCTGTATGCATGTTGAGCCACATAGACAGTTTGGCCCCTAGAAATTAACGTTGTTGAGCTGGTTTGGCATTTGAGGGTATACCAAAGTATTAAGTTTAAGGTTTATAAAATCATTAGATTCAAATACCTGTGACTTTGCAGTCTCCAACGGGAGCAGCACAGTGCTACGTAAAACGGTAGGAAGCCAACAGTATTATAAACTAGTTCAGCAGGCATGGAGAATGCTGTTCTTGCCCTGAGACTCAAAATAGGTCATATTGTTTGAGAAATAAACCCAAAGATCATTGCAGGGTAACTCTTCCTCTTGCAATACGTGTTATTTGCTGGAACTGGTTTCTGAGTTTGCAAAACCTGCTATTTCCAAAGCATATGCTTTGCCTCACTGCAAGGCTCAGTATTAATGTCCTTGTCCTGCTTCTGCATCTGAGAAACATTCTAGCCAGCAGGAGTTCTACTAACAACTGAATCTTTTTTTGTTGTTGCTGTTGGTAAACTTGAGTATGCACAATATTGAAATTGTGAATGAAGTGGTAGGATGGAAGATTTGCTGCTTTATTTCTGTTCATTATTCTCTAAGAGGGCTCAACCAGGCATTTGTTTTTATGTTGACTGTTTCTCATGAACACCTTTCAAGAGTATATAATTAATTTTAATAACTGAGACACGTAAAAGTCAGGTATGACAAGGCAGTTTTCAAGGCAGACTTTTTATTTGTATGGCCTGGTTTGAAAAGAGATAGACCAACAAGGCCAGGAGGGCAAATTACATGATGTATAATGGGGAAAGAGAAGCAGTATGATTTGACAAATCTGTAGAGAGAATTCTAGGTAAAAAATAACAAAATCTCAAAGTTTAAAATTGCTGTGAGAGTCAAGATTGTCACTATGAACAAATGTCAGTGTTACATGTGGAAATGACATTTTAGGGGGATTCTAGGTCTTTTTAGAAACCTGATGAATAGAAATAGGATGGGTCTATCATGCATGGCTTGGTGTGAAGCTGTCTTAGGACTGATGATGCTTTGTGAAAATGTGTGAAAATGCAAATCTACAAAGCAGAGATTTTCATGAATCTTCTTAGCATCTCAAGATGGAGAAGGAGAATGTGGAAAGAAAGTGTGTAGTGCACTCGATGCTTAATGTCAAGTTGTGTGGGAATAAAGAACAAAAGATATTTTTAGGTCATGGAATTTTTTAAGAGTAATTGAACAGGCACATGACCTTGAGTTAACAAGGTAGTGCTACGGAAACCAGTCAGCCATTTCTCTCTTCCACAGGGACTGAGCTGTCCTCTATGCTGCTCTCCCAGGCTAGCAGTATGAGTAAGGCTAGAACCTGAAGTCTGGCAAGGGAGCAATATCATTAACATTAGGAAAAAATAATTTATTCAGGTTATTTAATTTCCTGTAATACGGAAATAGAACAACCCAAGTTAGAAAGGAGGAATTTGCATACTTGAGCCCAAGAGTTATATCGCTTTTTAAGGAAAAGAGAGGATTTAGGATTTACAAAAGTCAGTGCTATTAAAAAGGAATAGAGAGAGAGGCAAGGGCAAATGTAAGGTACTAAGTCTGCCAAGGGGAAGTGTTGTATAAGGACATGTGAAATTCAATTTTCCCTGGGAGAGAACTTGGTGCAGATAGGCAAGGAGGTTGCCTGTGCTGAGGCATTGACAGTCCCCAACCATTTTTTTTTTTTTTGAGAACTAGTTACCTCTTTGGGATTAGGCAGCTAGGTGATTCCTGCATCTGCAACCCAGCTGAGGAGAGTGGAGGTGACAGCGCTGGTCACCTTGCTCTCTAGTGTGGGGAACACAGGTTCAAGTGTGGGGAGATCAAGTCTTACCGAAATGAATTGGTAACACGTGAATCCGAATGAATTGGTGACACGTGTGCTCCAGCCATTGTTTCAGTTTTTTTTTTAATTTTATTTTTTCAGACATGAAACCAATGTTTATGGGACCAGAGGTTGATTAGGCTAGTCAAGGGCAAGAAGGCAGCTGTGAGTGCCAGCATGGCTTCTGCTTATTTGTGGAAGATATCTTTGTGATATACTGTACACTTTCCTCCCCTCTCCCTCCCTCTGCCACTGCCTCACCCTGCACCTGAACAACATAAATGATCCCAAATTTGCTAGCTACTGGGAAATGGGGAAAATTTGCTAGCCACTAGGAAAGGGGGAACAGAAGAACTTTGTCAAGGTATTGCTAAATATTGATGTATTTTCTGAAACATTCCAGTGACTTTATGGAATCAGCAATCTGAAAGTTCATATTCTTCTCTGTGTTTAATGAGCAAGGTTTATTTCAGCTGTAGGCCCTAATTTTGGAAAAGTCTTAAACAGGGTATTAAATCTATGCTTTATTAAGACAGTCCTTGTACATGCCCACCTACAAACTTAAACAAAAAGCCTTAAACATGAAATCAAGAACAATCTTGCATGCTATACTAGGGAAAGGGATGCTGTCCTGAACCGATAACTAGCTTTGTTAGTGACAAGCTGTGCTGTTGTAATGTAAAAATATCTTCATTATTTGTAAATGAAAAATTACCTCTTGATATTTGACTGTTACATCTTTAATTACCAGCTTCTAAATAATTCTAAGTAGTGATTCTAAAAAGCTGAAACTAGAGCTCTTCAGAAAAGATTTGAAAGCTTAGATCTGTGTGGTGTTGTGGTGAATGATCTGGACTTAAACTAAGTGTCCACTTAAATCTCCAGTTTAAATAAATTCTACTAAGGAATAGCCATGACAAGTGTCATTTTGCCCCTGTGTAAAGCAGTAACTGTTCTACTGAGTTTACAGTGGTTTCTGCACTCTGCATTCTCATTTATAAAACAGAAATGATATTGTAAATGATCTTGTGGTTACTGTATAACTACTTGAATTGGAAGTTTATCAGACACTTTTAAATATATAGTACTTTGCAACTTAAATATATAGTACTTTTCTAGAGTTTTTATCAACAGATTTTAATGTTACTGTGGGAGGAAGGTAATAGTATCAGTATTGATTTGGTAATTAATTGAATTGGCAAACAGCATTTATTTTGACTCCATTCATTAGTGGCTGTAATTAGTGACAGTTATTGGGATGCCTTTTTATTGTTTTATTTGTTTGTTTATTTTTTGTTTAATAAATGCAGGAAATAAATGTTTGTGTCCTATAGGCTGACACTGTGGGCTCCTACAGTCTTTGCAGCTGTTAAGGTTAAAGATAATGACTTGACTGGGTGAAAATGGTGTTGTCTTCGCTTGGCAAAAAAAAATGGCTGGATGGCCAGGCCCAGAGAGTGGTAGTGAATGGGGTTAAATTCAGCTGACGACCAGTCACAAGTGATGTTCCCTAGGGTTAATGTTGGGGCTGGTCCCCTTTAATATATTTATCAGTGATGTGGATGAGGGGATTGAGTGCACCCTCAGCAAATTTGCAGACAAAACCAAGCTGGGCCTCAGAGAGTTGATCTGTTTCAGGTTAGGAAAGCTCTACAGAGCGATCTGGACAGGCTGGATCTGTGGGCTCAGACACATCTTATAAGGTTCAACAGGGGCAGGTGCTGTGTCCTGCACTTCGGTCACAAGAACCCCATACAGCACTACAAGCTTAGGGGCAAAGTGCTGGAGAGTTGTGTGGCAGAAAAGAATCTGAGAGTATTGATTGACAGCCAGCTGAACACGAGCCAGCAGTGTGCTCAGGTGGCCAAGAAGGCCAGTGTAGCCAGCAAGACTAAGGAAGTGATCGTTCTCTTACACTTGGCACGAGTGAGGTTGCACCTCAAATACTGTGTCAGTTTTGGGCTGAAAGACGGACATTTAGGTGCTGGAGAATGTCCAGAGAAGGGTAGTGAAGCTACTGAAGGGACTGGAGCACAGATCTTGTGAGGCGCAACTGAGGGAGCTGGTGTTACTTAGGTTGTAGAAGAGGAGGCTAAGGGAGACTTTATTGCTATTTACAGCTACATGAAAGGAGGTTGTAGTGAGGTGGGAGTTGATCTTAAGAGTAACTACTGATAGAACAAGAGGAAATGGCTTCAAGTTGCAGCAGGAGAGGTTCAGATTAGACCCTAGGAAAAATTTCTGTATGGGGAGCATGGTGAAGCATTGGAACAGGCTGCCCAGGGAAGTATTGGAGTCACTGTCCCTGGCAATCTTCAAGAAGTATGTAGATGAGACACTTAGGGACATGGTTTAGCAGGCATACTGTTGAAGGGCTTATGATTGGACTCTATCTTGAAGGTCTTTTCCAACCATAATGATTACATGAAACTATGTGTCTTTCTGACTGCTATAGATGACTATATTCAGCTTTCAATATTGTATTACTGGGAGTGATGAAAGCCTGTTCCATGATTGAGTGAGTCCACTCTAGACAATTCTTTCAAAGCCTGTAGGCTTTGTAAGAACATGCTCTAATTGATTTGTTTGTCTTTGGATTGCAAATATTTTTAATGGGGATATTGGGTGCCACTTATCTGTATCCTTGTTTTTTCTCTTGTGAGGCATTGCAGATTTCCTCTGTGCACCACCCACATCTCACACAAATCATCTGGTTTTAGATTTGTGAGAGATGTGTGAATGAAAAAAAATGTACATGCAGTAAGCATTTAATAGTTCAGATTGATTGGAGCAAGCCACTTTAACAGAGTTGAATCATAAAGTTCAGTTCTTTAAGAACGAGTTTTCTTAAAGGCATCATTCTGCTACAGGGCAACACATCTCCAAAAATGCAAGTGGTAATTTGGACATCTAAATCCTGATCGCTTTTACTGTGTGCACGGATCAGATTGGTGATTATTGTTGCTGCTGGGTAAATGAATATCTGGCTCTGGGAATTAATGAATGTTTTAACTCTGACACCAAAACAATTCGAGATTTTACTGTTCCACTGGTAAAGAAAGTAATCTTAGGACTTGTCCAGTGAATAGGGGATAACATTCTGGACTATTGCCTGACCTGGTGTGTGTCATTACATCATACATTCTTACTGTTTATAGGCCGCTTTCTTCTCTCTGCATTTTTTTTTCAAGAAGAGATGTTAAAGTTGGAGAGTACAGTGCTAAGGGCTAATTTAGTAGATCTCTGTTGTTGACCATACAGGCAAGAGGACATGTGTAAGGGGAGAGGAAAGGAGGAGGAGGAATTGTGAATGTTTTTGCTGTGGTTCTATCGAAGTAAGGATGCAAGGAGACCAAGAGAAATTCAGGTATAACTCCTGATGGTTGAGAGTTTTTGCTGCTGTCCATTCAGATGGCAAAGGAGCAATGTCCAAGAAACATCCCTAGGCAACTTTTCTTAGGCCTAAAACAGGTTTAGGTAGAGTGGTTCACTGACATTGGAATCTGCAAATAGAAACAAAGTGTGGTTGCCAAAAACAAACAAGCAAACAAACCAAACAAAAAACACTTCCTGCTCTGTGGACACCTGCATGAGGTTAACCAAGATGTCTACTAAATTTTGAACATAGACTGGGAGAAATACGAAGCAACTGTGTAATTTGTAAAGAAATTTGTAAAAATTTGCATGTTTAGCAATTGATGCTGAAGATCTGAAGGTTCTTTTTAATTACGTCAAGGATGTAGTTGCTCAGTTTTTTCAATTTCACGAAACAGTACTAAATAATTTTGTTACACATGAGGTTTTTATTTTACAACTCTCCCAGTGGAATTTATTTACTTTTAAAAGTTAACACTTTTCTTATCAATGTAATTATGACAGATTTGTTTGGAATGAATTAGATTTAGCTTCAACCATTTTTCAGAAGTAAAATATTCAGAAAATGGTGGCCTCTAATTTAAAGCTTGTTATATAAAAATTCATACCCTCTTTAGTTGACAATATGCCTGTTGAATTCAACTAGGACAATACAGCAATATAGTGTAAGCTATATAGGCCATTATCTAATTCTCTATACACATCAATATAGATAGATTACATTAAATGATCTCCATTTACCAAAGGGAATAATACTCCATAATGTGGAGGAACTCAGACTTCATTCCCAGTGGAGTAAATTCATAGAAATATAGTACTGAGGTGAGTACTTAGAATTAGATAACAAGTATTATTATCACACAATATTATTAAAATAATATTTTGTGGTAAAAACAGTAAATGCTAAATGGTTAGTTAGGTAATCAAATATTAATATGCCTCAGTGCTGGCCTAGGTGAAGGACAAAAATAGATGTAGAAATATATCAAGAATGGGAAAAAATGATGGGCTAGGAATACCTCAGCATGTGTTGGGTTATTTATTGTAAACATTGTCCCACAAAGATATATAAAACACACAAAGCTATATATGGGTCATTTAAACTATTTATGTAATCATCTCACCAAATGACTGCTCAACTGTAGAGAAAATTAAACCTTTTTTTTATACAGATGCAGACAATTCAGTTAAAATTGCCATCAGAAAATAGATGCTTTTATACTTCCCTCATCCTCTGTAATTTGCAATGTATTCACCAAACAGAAGCTACAGATGGAGAAGACCTTTCAAGGTAATTTGATCCAGGAAATGCTGTTTCAGATTTGTTCCTTGTACAGAGAGGGAATATTAACCCATTGGTATTCCTTATGTTCCAGTATAGGCTGCTTTGTGGAAGGTACGTAACATTAAAATATCCTTCCCTAGAAATGTCTACTTCCAGGGAGTTAGCCTCTCAAGTATGTCAAGAGGTGCTCAACAGCCCTAGGTGCAGAATCTGACAGCAGGTAATTGGTACTTTCCTTCATTTACATCATTCAGTGTAACTAGGAGTTAGAGCAACTCACAAAATGATTCTGTTGTCTTAATTGTTGTGCTGTCATAGCCTGTAACTGTTTGATTATTGCTCACAGATATGGTATAACTTTCCATTTTCATCTGAAAAAATAGTAAGGTCATAACCTACTTCAAGAAGTTTGCCAAGCAAAGTCATGTTTTCCAGTTAATTAGGAAGCAATGCAGAATATATCTTTGGTTTGCTACACTGACAATACGTTTATATCATGTTGAAATTCTATTACAGCAAGAGTCTTGTGCTGACAAGATCAGTGGTTTCTGGAGCAGGCATGGCCCAATCTTCTCGTCGCCTTTGCTAGTCGGTTGAGAGAGACCTTGCTGCAAAAGTACAACAATAGTTAGGTCTAGCTTTGAAAAATTATCCATCCTGAGGTAAGTTTGGTGTTTTGGTAGTTAAATTATTATTATTTGCTTGCATTTCCCTTTGGGAAAAGTGGAAAAACTTCTAATTACATTTTCACTTCAAGTATTGTACTTCCTTTATCTGTGTGTATATGTATGTATATATATGTGTATGTTAGTATATCACTTCTAAGTAAGGTACCTGGCAGAAATCACAGGGAGTTTTAGAACACTACCTTCAGAATGAAAGCTTGCCTTAGGTAATGCTGATCAAAAAAAAAACAAACAAAAACATTCGTGGCAGTTTCTCTTAACCAAATTAATGAAACTTAAGATCTGAAGCACATCAACAGATGTGAAAGTGGAGCTGAAATCTGTACATCAGAAATGCCTTAGATTAGATGTACCAGGTGTTTGGTTTGAGGAGAAGGGTTATTGCATCAGCTTGCTAAGAAATGCTGAAGTAAATCTATTTGAATGTTTACTAAGAACTTGATGCATCAGCTATGCCTCGCTCCTGTGTTGCTAGGTTTCTTTGACAAAGACTAAGCAAAAGCATGTATAGATTATGACTAAAGTCAATTAGAGTTCTTGTTTTTCTTTTTTTTTTTTTTGAAATAAAAGAAGCTTTCCTTTCTATCAAAGAGTATTTGATAAGTTATCATTGGCCATGAAAAAAAATAGTACATTAGAAATAGAGGGTGATAAATGGATTTTTTATTTCATGATACTGCTTTATTTTAAATTTAAATTCATCTCTAAGCTCAAATACTATTCACAAGGCAACTTTATAGCCAGCTGTGGAATCAACATCCAGGGTAATCTTAATTTTGTTGTTCTGTTTTTTGCTGCCTATGTCTTTTTGCTTGCCCTAGAATTAGGCATATGGTGAGGCCTCTTTGCTGGTACATGCATGCCTTCCTTAGCAGTAAATTGTAGAACCTAGCCCAAAATCTTTGAACTTAAGACTTCACCATGTATGACTCGATGGACTCGATGACCTCTGAGGTCCCTTCCAACCTTGGGCATTCTATGATTCTATGATTCTATGAAGAAAAAGGTCTAAGAATCCTCAGTGCTCCAGTTTAAGAGTGTAAGCTCTTTTGGGACAATTACTGTGCTTGGATGAGAAATCTGATCATTCAGATCTTCCTTCATGAGTTTGTTTTTTCCTTCAATTTCTCCCGGCTTTATGACTTGTTCCCATAGAAAGTCCATGGAGTCCTGAGTACCTGCTGATGGATCCTCAGGCAAGAATGGTGCCTGTTGTTCTACTTTTAAAACTTCTTATTTTCTTGCATTTGCCCAGTTCAGGCAAAAAGGCCTGGGGAGAAGGTTAGAAATCGATGCCTCTAAAGTTTTGAGACCTCAGCATGAAGTGCTATGTGAGGTACAAAATATCGTGATTAAATATCTTGCAGATAAAGCTGTTCTCTTCTATGTTACAGAAATGATGTATATTAGGTATAAATAGCATAATAGCTATCATTTATACAAAAAAAGTGATGAGAAATGAAAAATAGAGAAGAAAAATCAACAAAGTGAATAAGGAGGTGAATATTTTTTGGGAGTATGAGTTCGGTTGAATAGTTTCTTGATGATGCATAACTGTGAAGTGTAATTAATTGAAATTACAATCCTATTGTGCATATTTAGGAGTATACTAATTTTTTTTAGACTTTCAGAGTGAGCCAGTGTGTCAGTGTTGACAGATAAAAGGAACTGAATCACACCAAATAATAATACTGAGAGCTTGATCCAGAACAGTAACTGAATAGCAGATCTGTGGGAGGATGCTGCTCAAATGTGAATTTATGCAATCTGTTGCTGCTGGGCTTGCCTAGCATTCTGAGAGCTTTGCAGATTTCAATTTACCTGTGTAATCATAGGATAATTTAGTATAATTAGTATGTGAAGTACTTCAACGTCTCTATATAGCTAACTCATAATTATAAAGTAAATGTGTACTTACCAAGATGTTTCCTTGCCCTGAGTGGTCATGTAATGACTCCTTCCACCCTGTCATTATGTGTATGTGGAATGATGTTGAAGTAGAGGCGCTGCAGAAGTTTTAGCTCAAAATATTTATAAATGTAAAAGAATACATAGTGGAAGGAAAAGGAAAAAAGAGTGAATGAGCCATGAACTTTGTATAATAAATGGATTGTGCCAGCTTGTGGAAAGTCCTGAGCATCAAATGAGCTTTGACTTGGTGTTCACATGCAATCAGAAGAGCAAACCAAATCCTAATGTGTTTGAGGAATGAAATAAAAGAGTGAAGGAAATAACCATGGTGCATAAGCTAAAAAGGAAAATATTCCTTTTTAAAAATATAAATGTATTTCATCTGAATTACTATTTATAGGAGCAGTTACCTCCTCTGACACATGCATTAATGATACAGGGCATTGATCATGGTAAAGCCTATGCTGGAGTAATTTTTGGTTTAGCAGCTGATCAAAAAGCTGCTTCTCCAGATAGAAAACCACAGTATGTGGAGGCCAGGAAAAACTGGGGGGTGTCTCAGACTTTTCAGAGACAATCTGGTAAGAAAATACCTGGAGAGTCAAATGAGGTTGTATTTCCACTCCTTTGAAGTAGAAAGAGGAGCTATGTTATGAGTTGAAAATGATAAAAGGTTTGCTGCATAGACAAGAGATCAAAGTTAATCATTATTAAAAAGCTCCTTTGGACCTCCTGGGAACTAAGTGGGAATCCAGTAATAAGGAGGAGAAATCTTTGGTGGGTGCTTTTTTAGTGAAATATCAAAAGATGATGTTTTAAAATAATGAAAGGAAATGTTTGTTCATGCCATAAAGTTACAGGTAACTTTGCACAATAGGATTCATTGCCATCATCTGCTGCTAAAGCCTAGGTCTTTGTAAGATACAGAGTAGGTCTTGAAAATTGTTTGTATAGGTAAGAGAAAAAAAAAAGGCAATTAGAAAAAAAATGTGGGAAGACAGGATGTAAAACAGAGCAATTTTTGGGAATATGGTTCAAAAACACTTCTAAATTTTGTACAGTTGCTTGTAGCAGTCTTTCAGACGAATGTCTGTATTCTGAATAGTGTAACCTGATCAAGCCAGCAGTGGTGAGGACAGCTGTCCCAGAGAGAGGTGCTTGCTCCCCAGATCAAGTGCTAGGGAAGTGCTGGAGAGGTCTTTTGGAAGCCTCCAAAAGCCCAGGATACCTGCTAGTGGTATGCCTGTGGATGCCTAACCTAATGCCTAGCCCAATGTACACCTGTGGTATACACTGGATGCCTAACCTAATGTATACCTGTGGTGTACACACCTAGTGGTATACATTAGCTGTGGATGGATGGATTACATAACCTGTGGATACTTAACCTAATGTATACCTGTAATATTCAATATTCAGTGCTATACCTGTGGATTCCCAACGTGCCTTGTCTGAAGGGAGGTGTCCCTGGAAGTGGACCTGGGGAAAATGTGCTTTAGCAAAAGCTTAGCTCACCATGGAACACTGCTCAGGAGTGGGGTTAGGTACGTGTCATGTGAGCATCGTGGGGATGAGAGCCTGATCTGACATGCAGAATGGTTCCTTTGACAGTAAAAGTGGGTCTCTGCTCTGCTCAGAAGCCAGAGGAGCTGGCTGCAGCAGGGTACTCCATCAGGTCAGAAACAACTCACTATCTCTGATGGCTGCTGCAATGTCCCTGATTTCCTGGGTGTGTCAGAAAGCTTCTACAGCCTGAAATGGGAAATCTCAAATCAGTAACTTCTGAAAAGACCTCTTTGGGAGTGTGTGGGGAAAGAGATGCTTTTCCCCCATTCACCTAATATGGCATTTCTTGTCATTATAATAGAGTACTCAGCAGAAAGCCCTGGATGAAGTCAGACCATAGGCTTTATGTTTTGAGCGCACTTCTAGAATTTATTTGCAGCTTGCCTAGATCAACACAATGTTTTTCTTTTGGAGTTCGACTCCTGACAGGAGTTTACACTGCTGCTAGCCCCGTAAGTCTATAGGGTAATGTGCTGCTTCATAAAGGTACATATATCAACAATTAAGAGAAGGTGAGCTTGGCTTCTTTAAGGGCTTCCACCAATAATTATGTATCTAAATAGGCTATATGACTGAGATATACCACTCAAATGAGGATTCGCTGCATTTCAATTGAATGGACTCAAATCTGCCTCTCCATGGTCTATGCCATTTGCTGTTGCTTTAGGATGTTTCTTTGAACATCTATACAAAATGCTTTTGTGCTATTATAGTGGGCTGGCCAAAAGGGGTTGACCTGCTAAAGAGCAGCTCTGCAGAGAGGGATCTAGGAGTCCTGGTTGACACCAAGTTAACCACGAGCCAGCAGTGTGCCCTCATGGCTGAGGCAGCCGATAGGATACTGGCTGCATCAGGAGCAGTGTTGCCAGCAGGTCAAGGGAGGGGATCCTGCCCCTCTACTAAGCTCCAGTGACGCTGCACCTGGAGTACTGTGTGCAGTTCTGGGCTCCCCAGTATAAGAGGGATGTGGAGAGAGGGTCCAGTGGAGGGCAGATGATTAAGGGACTGGATAATTAACCAAGATGATTAAGGGAATGGGACATCTCGTGTATGAGGAGAGACTGAGTGAGTTGGGCCTGTTTTCTCTGGGGAAGAGAAGGCTGAGAAGGGATCTGATTAACTTGTATAAGTTCATGAAGGGAGAAGGTAGGGGGGAAGGGGCCAAGCTCTTCTCATTGGTGGCCAGTGACAGGACAAAGGGAAATGGGTATAAGTTGAAACACAGGAAGGTCCATCTCCAGGTGAGGAGGAACTTCTTTTCTGTGAGGGTGACAGAGCCCTGGCATAGGCTGCCCACAGAGATTGTGCAGTCTCCTTCTCTGGAGGTCTTCAAAACCAACCTGGATGTGACCCTGTGCCACGTGCTGTAGGTGTAGGGGGATTGGACTAGATGACCTCTAGAGGTCCCTTCCAACCTCAACTATTCTGTGATTCTGTAAAGGCACTTCCAACCGGCAGAGGTGGCTGGCAGAAAGGCACTTTTTGCTTTCTAAGAGAAAATGCATGTGCTGAGGCTCCAGTGTAACATATTCAGCATATAGAGAAGAATGATGAGCAGTAAAGCTTTGTTAGAATGAACCGAGTCTTAAATCATTGACAATTCTGTAAAGACAGGACTAGGCAAATAGCATTTTGGAATCAAGTTTGTTGCTTTGTATTTTTCCTCATTCCTTGTTGATAGTTCCTCTCTGTGTGAAACAGTAACTTGATGATTGCCAATTTAATGCTGCCAGTCCTTAGGATCAAATCCACAGTGTGTACTTGCCAGGTGGGTGAGTGTTTCGCTTATGCCAAGTAGCTGCCTTGCATGGGAGGGTCTCAGCTGATTTCTGTCTTTGTATTAGAAATGGAGAGGGGGTAGATAGGCAGGAGGTGATGGCTTTGACCAGTGTGGGAATGGTGGCATTGCTTCCAGTGAATCCTGCACAGAGCATCTGGTAGCCCCAGCTGGGCTGCAGTGCTGTGCCCAGATGGACTAGTTGATGCGTTGGCAAGGTCTGCTATATTTATTTAGTATGCTGTATAGTGATTTGCTATAGTTCCATTTTGTATGTTGTTGTGCTGCAAGGTTTTCCTATCTTATAGAGATAATACACTCCTTTGGTGTCATGGAGATGATTCAGGATCAGTCTGTGAACTGCTCAGAAATTTGTTGTAAAAGGGGAAAAGCGGGAGAAAGTATAATCCTCCTGCAAAATCTGCAGTTTTTGATGAAAGCTCTTCTCCACAAGCAAAGAAAAAAGCAACTTGCTTTTTAGTTTGTTTTAATGATAATGTTGGATTCTGTAATGAAGCCCAAAAGTTAGCAAGATTTCTGCAAAGATTTCAAAAGAAAAATATTCATCTCAGCACTAAATTGGAAAGAGTTTGAGAGGGAAATAAGTATTTTATCCCATGAAAGAAAGAACTCCAAGATGTAAATGTTTTTGTGAGACAATTAAACATCCTAATAGCTACCCCTTATCTGTCAGCAAAGTCTACATGCAACAATGTAGATAGCAATTTGTAATTAATTAGAAGTATATAAAATATATTCAAAATGTTAAAAAGAAACAAAAATCAGAAAGAATGAGTTATCTTAATGTACAGATTTCTGCTTCCAGTACTGCAGTTTATTGTACATCATCTGATAAAAGTTTAGAAATGAGTAAAAGCTTCTTCAGAGGCTTTATTTTTCTAAATGACTGGAAATTTGCCTCCAAATTATAATTTTAATGTAGAATTTAGAAAATCTTTGTAATTTCCTTTTATGTTCATTAGGTTGTGTCAGTATCATGTTTCTCATTGATTTTTTTTTTGTCACTTCAATCTGATTCCCTTCTGGTTTTGTCAATCCTTTAATGCACGTAGCTTTTGCTCTGAGTTTTTCCATTTTCCGTGTGTGTTTTCTTTCCCCCTGATGCTAAACTATTCTTCCATGGTGTTCTTTCTCATTTTTGATGTTTAGAGCACTCTTCTGACTAATTTTATTTTTCCTTCATATGTTGTCTTCCATCTCACTTGTTTACTCCTATCATGATGTTCAGTCAGCAACTATGCTCAGGTCTGTCCCTAGGACACTGCAGCTAAATAACATCTCTTTGAATACCTCATTAATTAATTAGCTTATGTAGATTAAAGCAATTCTGTAGAGATAAGATGAGTTGGTGAGAACAAACTTCCTGTTTCACTCTTGCATTGTTAATTCAAAAATATTTTTCCTTGGGGAAACGAGACGAGTGCATAAATTTTCCTCCTTGCTTTACCAGTTGAGTAGCAGAATAAAGAAATGAAAAAGCTAGCATTGCTTCTAGGTGTCATGCTTCTCAGCAGAGTGAAGAGGAGTCTGTCCCTTGCATGGATGTGGCTGCAGCTTCCATTACAGTCTGAGATTCCAGTTTCTGAAAATTCATCTGTCTGGTGTCACTTCCCTGTCGGTTTATGCATATAACCTCTTACTGATCTGTTGCTGTTGTTTTATTGGGCGTTCAACCACTTGAAGACTCCTATCAGTCTGTTGCTGTTTTGAGTATTTAACTGTGTCTTTCCTTTTGTCTTCTCTGTATCAGTTCACTTTTCCATCTTTTTTTAAGTCTACACTTTTCCATCTTTTTTTAAGTCTAAGTTTAGAAATTCTCCCTATTCTAAGGCATGAGATACTGTCAGAAGAAAGAACAATGAAACAATTCCTATGAAATCATAGGAAGCACCAGGTGTTTTTTCTTAGTTTAGCACCTATGAATTGTATACAAAATGCATATGTGTACAATGCAAGAAAATGCAGAGGCATTTAATGCAAGATAAAGTAGCAAGATACATTACTTGTTATATATATTTTTTTGTATATGTATGGACTTTCTTTCTAAAAGTGTGCAACAGGGTAAAGAGCCCTCAGAAGGGTGAAGAGGTTTGTTCTTCCTGCAACTTTTGTAACTTACAGAATGTGTTAAGGCCTACTCAAGCTTAGCCAAGGGTCTAGCTTTGTTTGTCACTACAGGTACCTTAGGAAAAGGGTAAAATAATAAAATGTCATGCCATTTTTATTAAATGTCATAAAGCAGCATCTAGCCACCCCTTGCTGACCTTTCTTGCTGGTTGCAGTTTATTAGCAAACCCATTGGCAGAGTTAATACCTTTCTCAGTAGCTATTTCACTCTTGACAAACGCAGAGTCACAGACCTTTGAAGTTGGACCAGTTGTTGACATCTACTTTAGCTGTCAGCTAAATAAGTGAGCTATATCTTGCACATAGAAGATTGTCCTGCCAAGACCACACCTATCAAACACATCAGAAGATGCATTCTGGGAGATGCCAGACCTGTATTGTAGACAGCATGATCCATCAACACTGTCTAATGGTAGAAAATTCACATTTAGACTGTGTGTGCTTTTTGGTTTGTTTTTTAACAGAACTCGTGCCATAGATGTAACAGTTTCATAGATGTTCAATCATCTTTAATAATAAAATAACTAGTTTAGTAAGAACATAAATGAGTACAAATATGTAAAGCAAGTATAATTTAATTCAAGGCATTATGGAGCAAGTATTTAATGAAATTGAAAAAAAAAAGTTTTGGGATATAGTAGCTGAGCAGATGTGTTGACTAGTTCATGTTTCCCCTGGAAAGGCTTCAGAGCAGTGACCCATGTAAAACTAGCAGCGAAATATGGCCCTTCAGGCTTACTGGGTTCCAAAACTCAAATGGCAACCATGTTATAGAGGCAAAATTAGGTCTCACTTGTGCTCCTTTTTTGAAGCATCGCAGTTGGTTGTTAGGCTACAGTGAATTTCAGGATACAGTTGTCAAAGGAAGGTAAATGTGATGGAGGCAAGTCATATTCAACACACCATGCCCAGTGGCTGTAGCACAGTTAGTGAAGCACCAAACCCAGAATGATAAACCTGCAGGTATAAATAGGTCAAGCACTGTGGCTTGCAGGCAGAGCTGCTTCTTCAGGATCTGGAGGTAGCAGCGTACTCATCCCCCTGGCCTCCTCTGCGGTGCAATCAATAAACTTGCCCTCATTCCCTTTGGCTTAAAGGAAAACTGATTACATGACCGTAGTCACGTTTCCAAAGAAGAGCTTTTAATTTATACCTGTAGGTGGAGCTCCAGACTCATCTTTTACTCGAATGGAGTAAAACGGATGGACTGATGTTAAAAAACAAGTAAGCCAACCCCGCCACCCCAAAGCAAAACACAGACCAAAAGGCGTTTTTAAAGCACCACTTCTAAATACAATATCCAAATTGTAAATATCTTACCAAAGATGATACTTAAAATTCTATAACAGGCTGCTTTCAGCTTGAAAAATAACGAGAACTGAAAGCATTTTTATGGCTAGAAAATCATGTTGTTTATCTCTTTAGTTGCTCAGTCATCTCAGTGGAAGCAGTTTCTTACTGATCAGACACCTTTTTTAGCCTTATGAAATTTTAAATGTGGTTTCGAAGAAGATTAAAAAGATTTTTTCTTCTCCTTTTTAATGATTGATCTATTATGAATGTTTAGTGTATTAAATATGAAACTATTGCTTGCTTCCTGATGAGAGGATGTGACTGGTATCTGCTTTTGTGTATGAAGCTGATCTGGTTTTGTGCTGTGAAATGCTAAATATATAGCTACTGTGTATGCCTGTATCAGCTCTTTGCATTATAGTCTGCTACACTGGAAGAAGTAATTGCAGGGTCAAAGCTATCTCAGGGAGCAGTGTGAACTACCTCAAGTTTAGCAGAGTTAAACTGGAATCCTGCTGTGAGAAGAACTAACGTGACCCTGCTATAGGATGGTTATCACCAGCCTTTCTTATGGTTCACTTAATTGTTTCTTTTCTATGAGAACTGGGAGAGCTAGAATGCTGTTAAGCTCGAAGTACTGAATTTAGTTCATAAAATGAGACTTTTCTGATGATTTCACAGTTGTGTGTGCTGAAGATTTTTAGTGGTTACTTCCATGGCCTAGTTTTTTGCTTCTTTGTAATTAACCAGGGAAATAAAAATAAGTCTCCGTACCTAACTGAAAAAGTTGTAATTTAGCCTTGGGTGTTTCCCAATGACACTCATTTTTCACCTCAAATATAAAGACTGAAATGCTGCATTTGGATCCCTTCTCCATACTGACCTTATCCTTTCCTCTCCAGGTGAAAAATGGTGAAAAGGAGCAACTGTTGTTCTTGGATGAATGATGATTAATTCACTGGTATTCAGAGAGACTGACTAAGAGAATATGCCATATATTAGAATTGACAGCCTAGGTACCCTGCAGGAAGATGCATTTTTGGCTTCCTTTAATGCACTGTCAATCCATTTTCATGTTGTAATATTAAAAATTAATTTTTTCTGGGACGTGTTTTTTTTAAGACAGACATTGAATGCATTTTGAGGCAGTAAGGCTTCATTTTGCAGTGCAGGATTTTGGTGCTGTCCACTGACTGAATTATACTGACAAAAAAAAAGGTATTCTTCAAAGAGATCTCTTTTGTTTAATTCTTTACAGAAATGCCCTTGCAGCATATGGTAATATGTTCTGGGGGCTAGGGGACTACTTGTGTACCTGGCAAAAGATTTAGTGGAAGCTGTCCACTGGTCTTAGTTATGTGCAAGTAAGGGCACATATCTTGAAAATAATGAACTAAAAGTATAAAAAATGTGATAAAAGGAGTAATTGAGAATGCTATGATAAAGGGTAGAATAACTGCAACTGAGAGGGAAAGTGGAAAGAGACTTTATGTTCTGTAAGGTATGTGAGGAGATTTGGGAAGGAGAGTCTGTGATATTTTTGCAATCCAAAATTAGATTCACAAGTAAAGAAGCTTTTGTTCCATGTTGTGTGTGTAATATGACCATTAGGCATTTGGATAATAAACAAAAACAACACTACAGGAGCTATTAGTATTTATAATCTTGGTAAAATTGTTCCTGTTTAAAGTATTAAGCATAGGGATGATAACCATTAACTGCTCCACAGGAACAATTTTTATTTATTGAGACAATGAGATTGTTTCAAGTCAGTGAAACTGTTCTTTATCAAGCAAGAAAGAGTAAAATGTCTGGTGTAAAAAAAAAGCCAGACTTGTTCTGTTACATGTCTTGATGCTACATCTGAACTAAAGTCTTCTGACATTTTAATCAGTCCCTCTGTGATGAGGTTAGATCCCTACCCTGTGAATTAGGGCTCTCCAGTAAACTTCCCCTAAGCCTTTCCCTCTGTACTGCAGTCTTTCCAACTTCAAGCTGCAATGACTGTGAAAAGAATTCAGGGTAACAGCTTCAAATGGCTTGTAGAAGTAATAGGATTGCCTGGGGATTGCGGAGAAGGCTAACAAAATACATGTGGAAGGTTGTGAAGGAGAACTTGAAGTGGAACTCGGGAGAGCAGAAGGACAACCAAAAACTTCTGAAGTAAAGGAAAGGTGGGTTAAATGCCATGAGATGTTTTACTTGAGAACAGTACCCTTCCTAGTATCATAGCTTTATTTATTGTAGTTTTTTCCCAGTCTTTGAACATTTGAAATAGAGCCTAGTAACTTCGCTGCTAAAAAGACCATGAAGA
The DNA here is from genome assembly GCA_032273925.1 of Rhynchotus rufescens. Lineage (NCBI taxonomy): Eukaryota > Metazoa > Chordata > Aves > Tinamiformes > Tinamidae > Rhynchotus > Rhynchotus rufescens. The sequence goes on from JAVCKT010024087.1 coordinate 32,900, forward strand.
CTTGCATGGCAGTAAGATATCCTGTATGTCAGTGTGACAAAAACTGACAGCAGAATTAACAACACTGTAGACTCTTGGAATACACAAAATACATTCTTTCAAAATTAGTGACTACCATTATTGACTGCCTTTGAGAAAAGGAAGGAAAATGTGAGATACTTTAGTTCTTCTAAGGACATATTTTTCTGTAATATGGTAAAAATGGGAGAGAATGGCTTTTCTTCACACAGTGGCAACTCAATCACATAGCTGAAATACTGGGCAACATTTATAGTGCGTGCTAAACAGCACTGAAGAATGAAGATGACCCCAAGTAAGAGGCCCTTATATGAGACGATAGAAATCAGTCAACTATCCGTACAATACCCTTGATTTTTCTAAGAATGTGATCAGTTTAAGGACTTGGAGTTAAGCTGGGAGTTAATGTGCTGTGAGTAGACAGGCTAACTGCTGGCTGGAAATCTCTGAAAAAAACCAATAATCAAATATTGTGAAATCATTGGCTCAGAAAATTTAGACTACCTGATGAAATCTTTTTCTTTAAGCTAAGTACTGGGACCTCATCAGAGGTCCTGGGACAACAATGTCTTATACGGAAATACTGGAAATAAGTCAGTATGACATGAACTTACATTTTTGAACGAAAAAGTTATTTAAAAAGACAAGTACATTTAAGTAGTATCAAAGACTAGTAGTAGATATGCTCAGAATGGTTGCAGAGTGCATGCAGCCATGGTGTGCAAAAGGGAAAGGAAAAAACAAAGGATGAGTAGTACTGACCCCATTTTATAGATGAGAAAACTTAGGTCTAGAAAATCAAAGTGATAGCCTGAAACTGTTTTTCCTCGTTCTTTAATAGCACTTACCACTTTGTTTTCACAAGCATACAAAATTGTTATTGACATGGTCTTGACATTTAAAAAAAATCCACATTGCCTAAAATATTTTTCAATGTTTAATATGCATAAAATACACAGGAATGTATACTTGACCTAGACCTCATTTGGAAAAAAGCTTTCCAGGATGCGTATCTGCCTGAAGCTGTTATTTTAGAGATTTTTGTCAAAACAATTCTAATCCGAGCAATGGGGGCTAGGAATAATGCTTGCCATCTCAACTGTGTTTATTCTGTTTTCATCTTTCTCTGTCTTAAATTCTCTCGTACCATACTTCATGGTAAGGTTGCACAATTTATGTGATAGACTGTGATATTTTCTTTCCCTGGGGAAAATCTGCACCAAAATTTGACTAAGTTCAAGGCACTTAAAATTTCAGTTTTACTTGCTATGTAGGAACTTCTTGAAGCTTTTTCCTCATTCTACACTCTCAATATGCCTCAGTCCCTCTTCCCACCTTTTTTAGACGGTGTTTTTGCTGTCACCTGGGCAACCAGTGTGATGCAGGTGACCCTGTCTGAGCAGGAGGTTTGGACTAGATGATTTCCTGAGGTCCTTTCTAACCTCAACCATTCTGAGATTCTTTGATAAAGGCAGAAGTTCACAGCCAGTTCCCCTGTGGCTGCTCTGTGATGTATTAAGGCTGAGTGCTGAGAATTCTCCTGTGCTGTGTCCCAGCTGGCATTCAGACAACATTGAGATGAAAGGATTGTCACTTGAATGCATAGTAACTACTGAGTTGAATTTAAAAAAAAGAAAAACAGGCTTCTGGGCAGAAAATCTTTAACATCTGTGGGCAAGTTAATGGGTTCAGTCATCCAGACCATGCTGTGGTCTACAGTTCAGTCTGTGAACCTCATGCTTCTTGTCAAAAAGGTTCTGCCCTCTAGATGCGTGATGTAGCCAGTATTTCTGCTCTACTAAAGTCTCATTTTTTTTTGTTTGAATCTTATGTTGTTGGAATATAAGGATTTGTGCTGCTAGATCCCAACTGGTTGGATCTTTAGTCCTCATCTCTTCATGATCATTTGTAGCTTGATAAAAGGGCTAGGATTTGCAACCGTGGGTCATGACAGTGTGCTTCACACTGATAACGCCTAGGTGGAAATGAGTGGTCCGGGTACAAAGCTATGCCTTGTGGGAAGAGTGTTAGGCTATTCCATTCAGCAACCATGGCCTACACCTTGCCCATCACCTACAGAATAGATGTTTTTGAGACATGTTGTGGAATGAATGTATTTATGTATGAATCATGGGAATAACCTGTGGGAATAGAACATGCGTTCCAGAACTCTCAGGAAATTAAAGGGAGAAAAGGGTAGTTTGGGAAGTAACATGTTCAACTCAGACGGAAAAATACTCTTTTTAGCAGAGATGTTGCATATTTTCTTGCTCTTCAATGAGATACTTCATCTGAGAGTTTTAAGAAACTCTTGATTTCAGAGTATGTGATATAATACTAATGGGAGTTTTCATTATGATTTATTTTTTTCTCTAGAAATGGTTACAAAACCCAAGATTACTCAGAGTAGTCGGTTTTCCTCTTTAAATTTCTTGTTTCCACAAAATTCAGATATGTGACACGATGATGATATTCTGCAGACCTTCTGTAAGAATAAGCTTACAGCTTTGTGATATAGACTGTATAGCATTGATCACTTTTTTAGCAACAGAAATTGTTTTTTTTTTCTTCTTAGTCTTAAATTATTGAGGGATAGTAGTTTGTCAATACAGGATTTGGAAAAGACATATCAGGCATTATTGGCCTGATATGTTTTGAACAGAGCTGTTAGATGTGGTTATAGGTCATATCCATTTGCATTATGGTGTATTTCTGTGTATGCATTCTTAATGTGCATGTCAGGTAAAAATGCTGTGTTGATTAAACGTCATAAATGATAACAGAAAAACAGCTAAATATCTATTGCAAAGTCCATAGAAGCTGCTGAAAACACTCCCATTCAGCACAGCTGTCATTGCACACTAGCAAGACAAACAAACAACCCCCCCAAAAAAAGACAGGAAAAGAAACAGACTAGTTAAAATGATTTGTTGTTAGAAGCCTTTATTCTATGACATGAAGTGCTCATTATATAACTATATATATCTCACCTCTTTTAAGTTAGTCTGTCAATTAGTCTTTAATATTTTGTAGCAAAGATGTACTTTATTCTCTATTAAGCTTTACAGTCTATTAGATAGCAACTACTGTAACTTAGATGTCTAAGCATTAAGAAAATTCAGGAGACTTTTCCATATGCGGTATGCTTAATACAGGCTGATAGTCATTTTCTCTGATATCTTCCTGTTAAGCTTTGTGGCCATAGACCATTGTTTTCTAATGACAAAGATGATTATCACAAAGATGTGTTAATGGCTGTGTGTTATCAGGCAATAATGTCTTCATTAATGCATGACTGTAAGCTCAGAAATAAATTTGTCACTAGCTGACAGCGGAAGAAATGCTTAGAGAGACATTTCTAATGCCTCAAAGTGCTTGCTTTGAGCTACGAACTGCCCACATTCATTAACCACTTAAAACTCCATCCTGTAGGCTTGGTGGTGATGCTAGATCACCGGTCTTCAAAGCCAGTCTTGAATTCCTCAACACTGAAAACTTTCTGGGATATCTGCTTCACTTTGTTTGTGTATATTCTGAATTTCAAGATTAATCCATGAAAGTTTATTTAAATATCTAAAAATTATCAGGGTGTCATGCTTGAGGAAGATATCTTTGCTTGGATTCAGACTGGCATTTTCTGTTAGCATTGTCACCAAAAATGGTGAATAAACCTCCTAACACCAATGCAGTATTGAGAGGGCATTCTCTTTATTATGGTGCTCGATGCATGGAGCTTAGCTTCTCATATTGTACATGCCCTAAGTTGTGTTAACCAAAGCTTATATTTCTCTGTTTTCTACATATATATTATTTTTTTTCTGGCATGATCATACATATTCATTCTACTTCTTGGAACTAATTACAATATACTCCACCACTGTGCATGTGCACTATCTGTCCCTTGAATGGTCCCTGGTGGTCTTTCGAGACCGCTGGTGGTCATCTTTCATGGTCCTTTCCATGAACTCTAGTAACTCACTTCCATATGTGGTCTTATTTCATCTCAGGGAGCCCTGTTTTGACCCTGTTGCCCAGCTTCAACCAGTTCCTTGAAGACAGGAGGTAAAAGGAGGTAATCCAATGTAATTAGCTTTGCTATTGTTAATTTTAATTATTTTTCATTTTTACGGAGATTGTATAAATTTGAATCTTTTTATATTTAATTTTCAGCTATTGACTGTTCTCTTGCAAACTCTGCACTTGAAGCATAGCTGGACTCACATTAAAATAGCTATAAGAAATGTTTACATGCAGTTAACATGTTGAGGGTAGTTACTGAGCTGCAGCTATATGAACATATTTTTATAACTTTTCTCTAGCAACAATAATTAGCTTTCTTCATAAAATAGTCACAGCCTGAAATTTAGAAGTAACCAAGTTTTGTATGTAATGCTTAGCTAAATTTGTTTCCATTATAAAACTTTTTTTTTTTATTGGAATGTTAAGAATCTCTGTTGGCTACTCCTAAACTTACACCTTCTCAGCATTTCACTGGAAGTGTGATATTCTGATGGAACAGTGCAAGGTAAAAGAAACAAAAGCGCTTCATTTTTCTGTTTGTTTCTAGCCAGTCTCCTGTCATATCTCCTTGCCTTAAGTAAGGAAATGGTTGGGTATGGAAGTATTCTTTTTAAACTCTTCTGTGCCTGAGTGCTTCTTCCCAAACCTCTGAAGAAAAGATAGCCTAACAGCCTGAAGCAAAAAATGAAAGAAGCTTGAGAAGAAACAGTTATAGGTGTGAAGCTTCATTATATATTTTTTTTTCTGATAGCAACATCTTCGTTGTCTATTTTTGATATATAGAAAAGGAATGTTTTGGTTCATGGAATTAAACTTGTTCCTCTCAATTCCAGACTGTTTTTATCTTATATTGTCAAGGGAAGTGATCATCGGTTAAAAATATTCAGTTATCTTTAATGTAAATATGTTGCTTTTCCTAACAGACTGGGATGCTCTTAAGACTAGCCATATGTAAATATCTATACAAATATTTGTAGATTTTCAATTTTTTTTTTTATCAGTAACTCTTGAAAATATACTAGTTCCGTGTTTGAAAATGTTAATTTATGAACAACTCTGTAAATGTAAAGCAATATTTCAGTGTTGATGATTATTGGTTTTGACATCTGGCTGTAGTGTAACAGTCTGTTCTCTGAAACATGAAGCAAGTTTATATCATCAGGTTTTTTTTTGAGTTTTTTTTTTTCTTACTCATTTTATAGCCAATATTTCCATGAGTTCTTTTCAGTACTTCATATTTTGGAGTGTCAGTTGCAGACCTTATTCCCTAGAAATATGGCACACAGGAAATGGAGATTCTCCAGGAATATTTCCACACAGGAAATTGAGATTTTTGATAACGTAATTCTCTTGGAGGCAATAACATTTTGTAGTTACAGTCATATTCTACTGTACTGGGACATTTGCTCCGGCTTTGTTAAATTCCCTTCCCATAAAATGATCATAATGATGCTTAGATCACTGTAGAGGTAGCATTACCTACTAAACAACTTAATTTTAAGCCAAAATATCAAGTTAGAAATTCTGGTTTTACAACTCTAGTTGCTATTTACACATTATTGGTAAGTAGGTGAAGGTAAGAATGGTAATGCATCCTTGTTAAAGTATTCAAGAGGTTATAGATAGTATAGCCTAATGAAGAATGAGTGAGAATAGTGAGAATGAGTGAGAACAGATGTTCAGGGTCCCCAGTTCTTGGACAGGGATTTTGTCAAATTTATACTTCCACTGTTATAATGAAGCAGCTCTTGTTCTTTGTTGACTCCCTTAAAATATAATGGTTTTGAGCCTAAGTTTTAAATGAATTTGTTCCTGATTTATTTGCTTCTGTAATGTTAAAATTGTGTAGTCTCTTGAAATAACTCAAGCTTGTTGTAAAGAATCATGTTAAGCTAACTGATGGCAAAGATTGCATGTATTTTGTGGACAATTCTGTCATCAAATTCATGCTGCTCTGTCCTTATAAAACAGATTCTTTATGACTTATTGACCAGTGCCCAGTTGATATAGACTCTTTAGCGTATAGTTCCCAGGATCATTAGTTCATTTATGGACCATGCTTTGCTCATTGAAATCAGTGGGAAAAATCATAGTGTTCAGTGAAACATTATCAATCCTTTTAAAAAGGATTTTGTAACACAATATGGCTGCCATTTAAAACTGCAGAGACGATCTGCATGGTGTATTCTGAGTGAGAACTGGATTCTCTGTCCATAAAAACATCAATTGTTAATGAAAATAGGAGAATAAATGAGTAAAAAAATACTTTGAGAACAGAACTAAGGGGAGCAGTATGCGTTTTAGTAACTTAAAAGTTTAATTACACCAAATTATTTGCTGTCAATTCCTGTTCTCCTTACAGATTTTCTACAGATTTCTTTTGCATGTATTATATTTAACTGGAAAACAAAAAGCAGTTTTTTCTTTTGAAAGCTTTTTATCCTTTAGAGAGGAACAAAAGCCCTGTACAACAGCATAGATCATTGCGCTGATTTTTAGAGTTCTTCCATATGGCAAAGATTGACTAAATGTTTCATGAAAGGCTCTTTTGCCATTAGAAAGACTGTCACTTGCATTTCTCCTAATCATTTACAGGCTTTTGAGCTGCACCTGGCCCCATTGTTGCTTACAGACAGTACAATTTGTAGTTCTCTAAAATCCACCAAATTTATTTAAAGTATCATTAGGCAAGTGCTTAACTGGATGTACATCTTCTGTACTTCTTGTGACTACAGAAGTGTATGTTGGTCAAATTATTCCTTTTGAAAAACGTTATTCACTGCATCTAGTCTTTTTCTCTCTGTGAATTGCCCACCTTTGCGTGATGATTTTCACTTATTTTGTTTGGTGTTTCTTGGAGGAAAAGGCAAAAAGAGTGAAATTCTACTTATTTGAGGCATCTTGTTTTCTGGATATATAGAGAATTTAAGCCCACACCTTGAGTTTATAAAATCTAAGATGTAATCATTGAGGGATTGTCCATTCAATTGTATTGTTAGTAATAAAATCAAATGCAGTATTGTTTTCAGTTATAGCTGACCTAAACATTTTGGAAGGAAAGGAGTGCTTTGCAAAAGCTGTTAAAATAGTAATTCTCAGGACAATATGCAGTTCTCTATATGCTCCCCCAAAGGAATAGAATATGTGAGTATCTTCATGCACCTGGTTGTTCAGGTAAAAGGAGTATATTCATAGTCTTAAATTATGCTTGTAAAAAGGCTTACACAAGTGCAGTGGAGAAGGGAGCAAGAAGGAGCATGAACATAGTGAATTTGAATTACTATTTGGAGACTGCTAATGCGTTTGTGAAATATTTTTTCCTGACTAATAACTAACCCATCTCTAAACTGTACTTCACAAAGTACTAGCAGTGACAAATAAGCTATGCAGTCTGCTGCCAATTCATTTTCTGTTGTGTTTTGAAGTACAAGGAGAAATACGGTGGTATATTTTGCTGTCAGGTATGTGTTTTGTGTTGCTGTGGCCTTGTCCATTGTTAAAATAAAAGTTTGAAACTGGTGTGGGCATTTCCCATGTTCTCATCTCTGTTAGCAATTTTGTTAAATAATATAGGATAAACAAAGCTGAACTTAAGCTTCTCTGATGGAAAGCTTCCTTCTTCATAATAAGCCTAATCCAGAGACTTTTGACATCAGTAGAAATAATCCCATTGACTGATAGGGATCTGGAGCATTCCTATTATGTATGTAAGGACCCTTAAAAATGATTTTAAAAACTGAGCCCTTGGTAGTGCTTGATTGTTATTTGTTGTTGTTGTTGTTTTTCCTACACCAGGTTTGAATATGCTGGTTTAAAGGGCCTAATTCTAGAGAAATGTTGATGTCATTCCCAGTCAGGATGTTGTAACTGATGGACTTGTGAGTGAGTGCTGCCTAGTTTCTTTGGTCAGCTCTCACTTCGTATCTAATCTTGGACTACTCCATTGACTTCTTGGTACCCTTGTTTCTATTCTCTCCTGGCCCTGTCTGCTTTCTTTAGCTTGAAAGGCTTTGGGAAGCAGAAACCGTTTTATGTTGGTATAAGAAGATCAATTTCTAGAAGTCCTCAGGATCTGTCTAGGCTATGAGTGGCTAGTTTTAATGCAAGCTATAAAAATATCAACAAGACATTGACTACTTTATTGTAAATGCCATTATATTGAACAGAACATGTGTACACATGATGACTGCATTTTTTGGAGAGTTTTAGCCTGTTTGTTGCCCATATTGTTATGTGTGTTTTCTATTCAAAGAAAGGCATTAAAAAGGTTCTGTCAATCCGTCTATCCACAAACTGATTACCATACTGTATGTTTTAGTCCACCTCACCATAGTAGCCTGCTTTCTGTCTTTCTCTGCTTTAAGACAGACAGTTAGACTGTAGGGAAGCACATAAATGTCAGGCATGCTTAATGATTTGAGCATGACCTAGCACTCTTCATGAAAACATTTCTCATTGACTGGAATAGAAAAGACAGTCCATGTGGTCACACATTGTGCATGCATGAGCTTTGGTCAGCTCATTGCAGGTCAGGACATGTCTTACTGCTGTATTTTTAAGGTAAGGCACATGAATAAAAGAGAGAGACGCTCCTGGAGAAGTAAAGCCTTTTCAAAATAACCTGCACACACTGCAGAGAGCACACATTTTCCCTACAGCCTGATGTTCTTGGTACTGCAGCCGCGGGACCAGCCATACACAGCAGCTACCAAGGTACACATGGCTGGTTACTCTTTATGGCCAAGCCAGAGTGACTCTGCCAGGAGCTGGCAGGCTCCTACTCGATGCTCGTGATTAAGACAGGTAAGTCTCAGAGTAAACCTCTGAGGCAAGCTGATAAAGTGAAGAAAAAATATAAAGCAAGTTAGTAGCATTAATCAGACTTAAAGGGCATGAAATCAAGAAGAGAAACATGACAACCTTGAGATACGACACTGATGTAGCAGCAGATAAATACTTGCAGCTAATCCTCTAATGGAAAACATGACAGGATAACTACATGATGGCTTTTTCTGTGCACAGCTTCTGTACTTACCAACATGTTTCATATTTTATGCTTCACAGTTGTACCACATCTAACGCTATAGTGCCTTTGTTAGACTGCAGCACAGAAACTCACTGGAGATTTATCTTTATTTGTAGTCTGACATTTAAATATTTTCAGATGTCTTTTTGTTAGATTTCACATGCTCAAAGATGCTCATAAAAGTTTGACTTTGTATCCACAACTATATAGTTGTAATTTCTAGTTCTTAGAAAACAATTTCATTTTTTAATATTGCTTTATGCTAAAAGCAATCATTAGTGCTTCATTAATCAACTGTTCAAAGTGTGATTGCTTCTGAATAGCCCTCGAAATCTGGCTCTTTACTACTTACCTTCATTAGTGCTTAATTAACAGAGGAGATGCAAACTGAAATCTTCAGATCTCTCAAGGATGAGATACTGCTTTTCAGAAAAGAGTCTCAGAACATGGTCTGCATTTTGCAAGTGAGATACAAAACTGCTGTAAATTTAAAACAACATTTTCCACTCAGATAGAACAATTGTTCTGTGCCAAGAAGAAAAGTGGTAGAATTGGGCCATCAGTTTAATGTGCAGGATAATGACATATTCATGGCAATTGGAAAGAAAAGACCAATAACTTGGCTGGACAGAAACAACACTAAATGTCTGAGACAAGGATGAGTAAATCTAGAAGCAATGATAAAAGTCCTGTGGGAGAATCAGCTCACTCTCTTACTGATTTAATAAGGTCAAGATGCAATTTGTTTGTCCAGGCTGGTTAGCTATGTTAGTGTCTGATCCAAATATAGTTTGTAATACTAAAATCATAAATTTTGTTAATGTACCAGTCCAACTAAGTGTCCCAGCATCATGGCCTTAGTTTTTTGTAGAAGAATAAATGGACTTACTGCTCCATGGAAGCAATATAAATGCATACATACATTCCATGGAAGCAGAATGCTGGTGCAATGGAACTCAGAATAGTAATGAAAGCGCTAAGAGCACCTTTCAGTGGAGCTACATAAAGAATCACGCATCAAGTTTTAAAATTTGGAAAGCAGGATATTTTTGTATATATGTTTTATATATGTTTAGAATGCATGAACAAGATGGACAGAAGTGTATGTGAACTTCTGTATATGTGAACATGACCCATTTTCCCAGAGAAGGACGTAGGAAGGTAGCTCAGTAAACCACTTAGAATTTCAGTTCTTTGAATTACACTAATAATTTAATAATATTTGAAATTAGTATCTTGTCTGTAGCCCACTTATTATTTATATGCATATTATACATTGAAAGATGAGATCTAACTGCAATGTATAGCTTAAAAATACAGAAATGTGATAATATATTTGGATGTTGATGTTGGAGTTTCAGTACAAATTATTTCAACCTGTTGCAAGGATAATGAGTGGGAAATAAGCTTCCTGACTGGCAAAGAGGGAGATGATTTGCATCTAGTATATGCTAATGCCTTTCAAAAGTCATCTAGAAAGTGGTGGAAAGATATTGACTTCTGATGTGCTGATGAACCAGAGTTTGGTGCTCTGAAGGTTTCATAGCTGCTTAACTTTGTGGGTGAAGCTGTGCTATGTATGTGAGTGCCAATGCTCATTCCTTTCCTTAGTACCCTGGTGTACTTGCTGTCAAATTATAGTTGCTCCTTTGGAGCAGTGGAAGAGAGAAACTGGAATTTGGCATCATCTTGGTATACTACTATTGAATATTTGCAAAAAAAGGTATTAGTTTTACAGTAATAACTAAAAATATTGACAGAAATTGGAATGCATGCAGACCTTTAGATACTCTGTAGTTGTGGTACTGATATACCAATGTTTTAGCCTGTTGAAGTCTGAAGCACATTTCTTGTTAGCTATTTGTTATAGAATTTTAATACATTAATCTTTTACATAGTACATTACTTCTCCTGTTAAAAAATCCAAAAATCCAGTTGCTTTTTTTATATTTATATGGTAAGTATATTTCTCATGTCCTTTGTCAAAAAAAAAAAAAAAAAGGACTTACCTCTGAGGCAATATATATGTAGATTTTTCTCTGAATCATTTTGTTCATAGTGTAACATAATAAGTGACATCTCTGCATATCATAAATATAGTAAAATTGTGCTAAAATACCACTTGAAAGCTAGATAGCCACACCTTTTATTTTTCCATAAATGGAGAGTTGGTTTTCTTGATTTATTTTGTTTTGGATATACTCAATTGCTTTTAACATATCTTTCTAATGTCCTTCTAAGTATTAAGAAACAGAATGTTTCTACCAGTTTCATAGTTGCTTTACATAATTTAGTTATTTAGTTGAATGGGGAAAATTGCAAGCACTATAATGATGTTACTAGATATTATATTATGCATGTGTGCCTTGGATTGACTTTTATGTTCTTGCTCCAGACATCTAGGTTAAAGGTTTAGATTCAGACTGTGTTGGTAATTTCATCATGGACACCAGATTGGTCTTTGTGGTAGGAAGCGAAGAAAGGGATAGGTGAATAACTTCAATCAGTATTAAATCAGGTCAGTATTGTTTCTAGTGGTTCATATGTTATTTTTTACTCTGTTTTATATTTTTATTGTTTCTTCTATGTTCTCATAATTTCCTGCTTCATGATTTTGAATAGAACAGCTCCCCAGGCACTTCTTGTACATCTGAATTGTGAAATTTGGGCTTGAGAGGGTGCTTGAGTGCTGTAGCCACAGCTCTTGGAAATACTTATTTGATGGATATGGGACACATGCATGCCCGCTTCAGTAAAGAAAATGCTGTCAGTGGGAAAAAAAATAGGACCTGCACCTAAATAAGCATGTTCCTCTCCTGAAAAGAAATACGCAGTGACTAGATGGTGAAAAGCAGGGAGATCTGCAATCAACCAGCAGTGGCTGCAGGAGCTGGGAAAATTCATGTAGAATTGAATAGAATTCTTCCAGAGAGATTTGTGGACTCTTTACAAATTCCCCATTGGCCATACATATGAAGAGCAAACAGATCAGATGCTCTTTTTGCCCTTCCTGTGTGATTTTCCTTTTCTGAAATTTTTACTGTTTAAAGCCACACTGTTGTTGGAAGTGATTGATGTGCCTAAAGCAATTGTGTGTCCTTGTTGAAGAAGAAACAAGTAGATTTCTTTTTTAAGGTCACTGTAGGTCAGATGATAAAGCACACTTATGCTAGCCCTTTCTGACTTTAAATGACTTGAGCATATTTTTCTGTACATAATTAATATTGCAAGGCTTTATGGGAAGTTGAATCAGTCAGGCTTTACTGGTCTTCAAACACAACTCTGTGGAAGAATATTTATGTGATATTTAAAGTATTAGGTGTTACAAGAAAGGCTCATTAAAGTAGAATTATTTACTAGCTTAAAGCACTATTACATTCATTTTTATCATTCATATCTAAGGAGTTAAATATAGGCATATAGGAGCATGAAACAAAAAAAACTTATGTGTGTATGGATCACAATTAATTTGCTAGGTGGAATTTTAAGTGAAAAATGAAGTATATGTACCAAACAGGATGAAACCTAACACAGGTGCTAAACAGTTTTCCCCCAGTGCTGGATCCAGTTCAGTCTGAGCTATTAAAAAGTAGAATACAGTTCATTATCTATGTTTGTCTGAACTTTGTAGTGACTTTTTACATTACAGTACAGTAGCAAGTTTTCTTATGATGGAATGGGAATACATGCTTATCAAAGGAGAACAAAGAGCTCATGTAATTTATAGCACTTAAAGTATGACTTCCGGTCCCCAGGATTTATTGGGTTATTTTACAGGAAAAGACTTTTTATTGACCTGGAGATGGAGCAACAGGAAGACCAATCTCTGCACTGTGGACAAGTGGAGAAACGGTGATAGATTGCCTGACAAGATGTGTTTGCCTTTCCAGCACAAGATATACCCAAGCAATAACTGCCAAATAATTCCTTTCCTCATGCTGTAGATATGTAGCTCAGTAAAACATATTTTCCTTTCCAGCTTTCTCCAGCTTTCTTATTTCACAGCAAACAAAAGTCTTGGTGCTTGATAAGGAAAAAATGAGCTTATTCTTAAAGTTATTTATGTCATCAAAAACTGAGTTGTAAATGTAGTATAAACTAAAATATATATTTATATTTGTATTTTTTTTTGTGCTAGAACTGTTAGAGATTTTTATGTTGTTATTTTCTGTTTTTCTGCTGTGCCGCTGCAAGAGATTGTTTAGACAGGGGTGAGTGTGTATGCATATGAACCCTAAAACTCCTGACTTCTTAGCTCCTTCAAAGAAAGCAGTTTTTTGACCAAAAAAAGTGGTAAATTTTACATTAATTGTGAACATAGTGAAGCCAAAAAGAAGTGGTTTGACAATTGCAAGTTTTGACCTGTAGAATATTTTTTTAATTATGAAGTCTCAGATAAACTTGAACTGATTCAACTGAACTTTCCTTGTGTTGCTGTGTCTTTTCAGTGAAGATGGCATGTCATAATCTGAGAAAATAAGTCATTTCATAAATAATGAAATTTAGCCTTGCTTTAATTAGGAAAAAAAATGCATTGATGAGAACTAATACTTTGCCTCACTTATTCCAGGTCTTGATGTATATTTACTGTCTTCATCACAGCAGTCCAGTAGATGGCTGTGCAGATCAGATGTTTGGGCTCTGTTTTGCAAAAATAAACAGATATTTGCCTTTTTACCCTTAATCCATGCAAGAGTGCTAGATAAAAATGTGCACCAACAAATATTGACTTCAGAATTATTAGTATCTGGTAAACTGATATTTCCATGAAGTCATACAGGTTTGGTCTCTGGAGAAAGTGCATTCTCTCAATTTGAAAGCAAAGCTGTTTGTTTGGAAAAGAGAATAGCAAGTCATTTGGGGGAAGTCCTGAAATGTCACAAATTTGTCAAGTAAAAATAAGTTTGAGAACCAAAAATGCTAGAGTTGTCTTTTCTGAAAACAGGACCCGTATGAAAATGTTCTGAACTCTCCGAAAACAGACACAGTTGGGAACTTTGCTTTTGGGAGACTTTCATGTAAATACAAAGAATGAACTGGTTCTTGTAGCATGTACTTAATGCAGTGAATATATACATCAGGTTTGGAGGTGTGGGTTCCATGTATTGGGCAGTTTTTGTGCAATGTACTTATAATATGGAGGAGCCTTAAGGTCTTGCTGCTAGAAAAGTGGAGTCACCATTGAAACTTAGTATTAACTGTACTTGAGTTTGGGGATGAAAAGTTAGACATGAGAGATGAGATGTGTGTATGAAATAAGCTTTCCTTGAGCTAGTTTTAGACTGCTATGTAGATGGAGAGAAAGGAGCAGCAGAACTGAGTCTTTGCTTGCAAGGGCACAATGCTTAGGTCTTGTCAAGACAAGCTAAATATATCAACATATTGATATATTGATATATCAATATCAATAAATCTATATAGCAATACATCCAAGCTAAAACATTGGATATATCAGTACCACAACTACAGAGTATCTAAAAGTTTACTTAGGTCAAACTAAGATTGACAGGAGAGCTTTCCTGTATGTGTACTGTTCTGGTTTGCCAAGCCAAACTGCTTTTCTTTAAAAAGAGTGAATGTACCCACCACCACTTTACAGAACTTATACATGTGAAAATGCAAGTTTTAAAGAAATTTACTTTCCTTTTTGCTTACTGTCCTCATGGTTATGCTTTATATAATGCCATATGGCATATTATTATTACGGATATCCAGTAATTACAGGTAATAACAACAGCAGTGACCTCTGACATAGAAACAACTGTCTATCAAAACAAGGGAAAAATACAATGGGAATAATTGCTTGCCTGGACCAAATCACCATGTAATAGCTCTCATAAAAGCAATTCTGGCATTGTTTTTGTGACATAAGGTTAACAGCTGGTACCCCAGTATAAAACAAGCTGCATAAACAAATACTCCATTGTATTTCTTACAAAGTAGCAAAACAAGAAGAATGAAGAAGCAAAACAAGAAGAAATATGATGTCCTGGGAAAGACTTTAATAGTCGCTGTGTTTCTATTGGGAAGTTTCAGTAATATGTTCAATAATAAAATCATTCAAACCATATACTAAAATGTATATCAGATTTCCTTGACTCCCCAATTTCCATAAAATCTGTATGGTTAAAATGAATGGATAGAACAGTATCTTGGCAAAATAAAGCCTGGTTGTAGCCCTGGAGTTCTTCCTGAATGGAGACAGCAGTAGTCTTCAAGTTTGCAGGTCTCAAAAGCCAGAGTGTGCATCCCCTAGGCCTGGAAAGAAGAGGGTAGGACAGGACAGGACAGGACAGGGGAGGACAGGGGAGGAGAGGAGTAGGGAAGGGAGAAGAAGAACTAGCTGCCTTCCTGCTCCTTCCGCTCGCCTTGCCCTGGAGTGGGAGTTCTTTGAGGATGGCTTACAGGAGAGTGAGTGGGGGGCAGCTGACCTAACTTTGAGGTATGGATAGCCCAGGTGAGGCGGATGGGCCAGTAGCCTGTGATCAACAAGAGTTAGGGTCTCTGCAGTGCAAGCCTTAGTGAGAGTGCTTAGGTAAGTTGCAGGGACAATCCTAGTGAAGCGCTGAAGGATGGGGCTGAGTGGAGGTGGTGGGCAGGGGCCATCCTCTGCAGGGTTTGTGGACAACTCTAAAGTAGGGAGGGCAGGAAGGTCCTTGGGTAATATTTTAGAGAGGGAGGCATCTTGCCCCCTGCTGTGCTGGGGCCACAGAATGAGTTTGCCACTGGAACCATGCAGATCCTTGGGGTCCTGTGGGAAGAGGCAAGCGGTTCACTCTGAGGAGGAGAAGGCTGATGGAGGCCTTGCTTCTCTCGTCAGCTGCCTAACAAGAGGCCTGGTTCATGAGAGGCCAAAGCCTCCACAGTGGAACATGAACCATTAACAAGAGACTTGTCTCTCTGGAGCAGCAATGCCAGGCTCAGAGCAGCCTGTTCCTTTGGAGAAGCCACATGGCCTTGGCTCATGGCAGGGAGCTCAGCAGGAAAGGAAGGCATATTCTGCTTGCCTCCCTAGGAGTCCTTTTCAGGATGGTGCTGATGTGTGCCAAGCGTTGCATGGCTTTGCTCTCTGCCTGGCACTTCGCAGGCCCTGCTCTTTCTCTGTCCACCCTGCTCTATGTGGTGCCTGGGACAAGAGGCAGCTGTGCTTTGAGCTGCTGCTTCTACTCCTACCCAGGGCTGGTTCTCTGCTGTCGATGTTGCTTCTGGGCAACATACCTTCAAAGAGAGGCTGCAAGATACTATGCACTCAGGAAGGTCCCATTGAGGTTACCGGTTTCCTGGTGTCCTCTTTCTCAATGGGACAGAAGCAGCCAGCAGGTCCAGAGACTTGAAGCTCATTGTCAGTAGAAGTACAGTTGCATCACTCTTGAGCATGCGGCACTCAGAGACATGAGGCCTCTGTAAAGAGAAAGTTTTTTGTTGTTTTTTTTTTCTCTTCTTTTCTTTCGTTGTAGACCATCACTAGTGCAGCCATCTTTGGTTTTGGGAAACTCACAGACAATGTCTTTCCTGTCTTAAAGGAATTCATACTAGCTGGAGTTTGTTTCCTGGAGGTGCCAGAAGTCTCCTGTACTTCTCCTGTAAATATATAATGAAAAGAGTTTGAGTTTCATTCAGCAATTTTGGATTCCATGAGTTTTTTGGTCAGGTTCTGCTCTGACCAGAGCAGAACTGGGACTGACTTAGACTGGTTCCAGCTCCAGTCACCATTTCTTTTTTTTTTTTTTTATTTTTTTTTTTTTTTTTAATGTTTTTAAATAATGTTGCTGTTTTAAATAGTGTAGTTCATGAGATAAACTATGCCAGTTCCCATTTCAATTCGGTCCATTTTTTTTTTCTGCAGTGAGTTTAAGGATGATTTACATAAATTAAATATTTCATGGACCTTTAAGTGTCTTCTGTTTGCTCTGATGCTTTTTATACTGGCTTGTAAGAACATTCCTTACTAATATTTAGAGAACAGAACTCTAAAATTTTTTAAAGAAATCTTAAGGGTTTTTTTTTTGGTGTTGGTGTTGGGGATGGGGGAAGTGGAGGGAAATCTTACTCTTCTTTCTTTTATAGAGTTAGGCATGTCTAACTGCCTTTTTGTGGGAGGGAAGTCAGATTTTACTTTTACTATGTTCTAGTAAGACAGAAGTTTTAAGACAATTGTTTTTTGGAGTGCTGTTGGATTTTTCAAAAGGTCTGCCCTTCATGAACATAGAGTCATTTAACTTCAGTGTGTTCAATGTGGCTTTTTTTTTTTCCCCCTTCTCGTCTGAGCATGACTTTTTTTTTTGAGCAACAGAAATAGTTTCCTTATCCACGTAATATTTCCATCTGATTGGAAATCTGAGTTTAGTGTTCCTTACCTTAATCAGATTAAAGATTAGTTTTTAAACCCTGGTTATTTTTATGTTATGGTTTCACATTTTTTTATGCAGGCTGATGATCTGATACTTCTCACTTCTTTTTATGCTTCAAAATCCTTTGAGAACTTTCAAGGAGTATACTTGTAAAAATGATGGCTTGCTCCATGCCATTAGAAAAACTTCTACAATGCTGACATGCTGTCATAAGGAATTCAGTCTTCAAATAAGTATATCCTGTGTTCCTCATACTTCTTAAGTATTGTTCACAAACTCAGGTCTATGTTTTGCTGTTCTTGGGTGGTTTTTTTTTTTTTTCCGATGGTAGGGATGGAACCAGAGGTAGATGATGAAGTAGTCTTTCAGTCAGCATTTTCTTGGAATCACTTGTAAATGTTTTGTTTCTCCGCATGTACAATAGCTTTTTTTTTTTTTTTTTTTTTTGAGGATTATTGTTCATATTTGTTGTGGTACA
>JAVCKT010024088.1:0-18727 GCA_032273925.1 Rhynchotus rufescens
GGCAGAATCACCTCCCTTGACCTGCTGGCAACACTCCTCCTGATGCAGCCAGGATCCCATTGGCCTTCTTGGCCACAAGGGCACACTGCTGCCTCATGGTTAACTTAGTGTCAGCCAGGACTCCCAGGTCCCTCTCCGAGGAGCTGCTTTCCAGCAAGTCGACCCCTAATCTGTACTGGTGCCTGGGGTTATTCCTGCCCAGGTGCAGGACTCTGCACTTGTCCTTATTGAACCTCATGAGGTTCGTCTCTGCCCAACTCTCCAGCCTGTCCAGGTCCCTCTGGATGGCAGCACAGCCCTCTGGAGTGTCGGCCACTCCACCTGGTTTGGTATCATCTGCAAATCTGCATATTCTGACATATGTTCTCTTCTACTGCACCTCTAAACAAAGCAAATAATTATAACTACTAATACCCAAAACTTAATGTTCCCTAATTCTTGTGATCACTGCTGGCAGAGAGGCGGAAATCTATTCTCGGGGAATGGCTCTAGATCTCTGCTTCCAACATCCACCTCGAGCCTGGGAAGGACAATTTAATCCCTCTCTCTGCTTGTTTCAGCTCTGAGTGCTCCCAATACCCTAAGGAGCAATGGAAATAGAAAACAATAAAGTCTGTGTATTTGACTAAGGACCTAAGGGAACTCACATGCAAATTATCCATTGGAAAACTGCTGCTGAGACAGTGCCAAAATCAGCCTAGCACAAATACTTACCTGGTTGACAAAGAGGGTTTTTTTCTGGGAAGTTTTGGTTAAGTTCTGACCTTCCCATGCCTCTCTAGGGCGCCCTGTGTTTCCACACTCACAGTGGATGAAGCTGTGGCACCGTTTCCAACAGAGCTCTGTGCGTAGAGCCTGCTGCATGTACTCATAACTCCTGAAACGTTCGCCTTCATGATGAACCACGTTCGCAGGCTTGGTCTCCATTCAAGGATGATTTTCTGATAAAGCCCAAAAATAACCAAACAACACTCCCCACCCCTGAATTCCTAAGTCTAAGCTCTTTGAATGGCAGGAATTACAAAAGTATGCAATTAGTATAGCAGAAAATAAATCTAAATACTTTCCTATCACTTGATTCAAGGCTCAGTTTTGAGGCCTGAAAGGTTCCCAAGTCTCCTTTGCACTGAGTTCATTTTGCTCGACTTGAGTGAGAGGAAAGAGATGAACATACGAGCTGAAGGTTATTGGAATATCACTTTGTAAAATGCTCAAATAGCATCTGCTAATAGTTAGCAGAGCCTCGCGCGGCTCCTTTTTGTGGCACCAAGATGCACATCGCCTCCGTCCAGGGGCTTAGGCTGGGGCTGCCGAGCTGCTGCAAGAAGCTGCACGAGTCTTTCTGGAAAATATAAATAACCTTCCCCCAGGCTCCTTCCTATTTTCTTTAAACAGCAAAGAAGCCACAAGCTGTATTACTCTAAGCCAAAATAAAACATAAAGATCCCCGGGTTGTCTGCAGACTTTGCAACCGGCCTGGCTGCGCATGACACCTGAGATCCCTCCAGATGAAAAATAAAGCGGAGAGCACAAGGCTCCCTGTTTGCCCCTGCTTTCATGGTTTGTTTTCTCTGGATATCTGTCAGCACTCTGCAATTCCGAGTTTCCTCTCCGGGGCCGGTTTCCTTGTTTGGCCAGGCCTCTAAACCAGCTCCAGGGAGAGAGAGAGAGTCCAACCCCTTGTGCGTGACCACGATGAAGAGGAGGCAGGTCCTGCCCAAAGCGCGTGCCCATGACCAGGAGCAGGGTCACACTGCCGGCGTGGGCGCTGCTTTGCACCGCAGCACTGGCACGACGTGGCTGCCACTGCCACTGTCTTGAAAACATCTCCTGCCCCTGTGTATTTGGCAGCAGGACCCGTCTGGCAGTCGCAGCCCAGCCCCTGGGCGCTCTGCGGGACTCACTCCCGTTTGCATCAGAGCTTCTGCACTCAGCTAATGAGGACTTCCATAAGAGAGAAATGTGTGTATATATATATATGTATACAGTAATTATGGAAAGAGCAATTAAAAAAAAAAAAGAACGTGAGAGAGGCTGGGCCTGGTCCAAATCACACAAGCTCAGTAATAAAACTAAAATTACTCCAAGCAGTACCTAGTGTTGGTGTCTTCCCAGTTCCCAAATAAAGGGCACACCTTGGAGTTATAGCAGCATTCCCTGCTCTTAAAACTTCTGCGCTTTGATGATTTTTCTGCAGGTTAGCATTTATATTTACAAGATGCAGCCTATCCAACAGGTTCCAGGGTGCCTATTCACTGCATGTTGCGTGCATCAAGAGCACCCTGCAAGCAGCAAGCGCTCCAAGAGCTTCTTAAACATCAATAGACTTCAGCTCTGCCAGAAAATTAGACGTGGGAGAAGACCAGAGATGAGTGCTCGCTGCTGGAGGATTCCTGCCACCATCCTCCAGCCTGCTCCACTAGCAGCTCCACGCAGCAAACTCATCTCTCCTGAAGGCAGAGCAGTTCTCCTTGCCCCAAAAGGCAGCACACAGACCTCCAGCCTCCCTGGTGAAGGGGAGGCTTGGGGAGAGCTACCGACGTGGGGTGTTGCTGTTGGGACAGGACACACACACGCACGGTGCTGGGTGGAGGAACTGGCTGAGCAGCAGGGCTTGGTGGTGGGGAGCTGCCTGGAGTGAGGCCCTGGCTGCTTCTGCTTGGCCTGCTTACAAAAGAAACACCAAAAAAAGAAAAACCCACATCAAGACCTGGGTTTGTAATGTTAAAAAAAAAAAAAAAAAGCATTAGGAACTTGTATTTAATCCTGTTCTATTTTTTTTTATGAAAGTTCAAGGCTTCTTTTTTTTCTTGTAGACCAACGGGAATCTCCCATTCTTTAGTGTCATGGAATTGCTGAGGTTGGAAGAAGCCCCTGGAGGACATCTGGTCCAACCGCCCGCTCAAAGCAGGGCCAGTTTTAATCGAGTTTCTCAGCCCAGAAAAGCATGATTCCACTAACACCTTCTTAATCATCCTATCTGCTGGCTCATGAGATTGGATTGTGTTTTTACCACATTTTAGTCACATTAGCAATGCAAAAAGCACTGCATCTCTGCTCAGCTGAGGAGTCAGGTTCTACCTTCCCCTTGGTTTATATAAAAACAAGAATTTATAAGTACCCAAATTGTCCCCAGCTAGACCAGAACAATGCTCATTGTTTGGGAAATAATCAAGCCATCTGAACCCCATTTTGCTACATCCAGTGGCCCCATTGTCACTGATAAAAATAATCAAAGGCTATTCTTTAAAAACAGGCCCTGAGTTCCTTGTAGAGGATAAATGAGTTGTATCTGAGAGAGAGTTTCTGCCACAACCAAAATAGCTCTCACAAGCCTCTCTCGAGTATTGCCTTGGAGCTCCTCTGGGCAAACAGCACATGGCTCATTGGTGTCCCACGGTCCTCACCTGCCAGCGCTCTGGTTTGGCTGAAACTGCACGACTTTGGTAACGTTGTTCACTCAAAGCTGGTGGTGTTTTGCTCTTCATCATGGGTAGGGCACACAACATCTTGGGAAACACACAGCAAGACCGCCAATGGAGCGGAGGGAGAAGGAGCAGGAAGGTTTTGGTGGGAGCACTCAGAGGGATGTTGTCTAAAGCATCATCTTGAGAGATGCCAAGGACCACACAGGCTCTTGCAGCTGTACAAGAAATTTCCAAACAGGTTTTGAAAAGGGTGCAGAGGAGGCAGCTAGAATGTAAAACTTGACACACGGACATTTTCAACTAAGCAGTAACATTTTTGCTTTGCTTGTAAGGGAAACAAGTTAGTTTCGAGATTTAAACAACCGAAGAATCACTTCTGGGCATACTTGGTGTCTTCTAAGAAACAAATAAGCCATTCTAAGGCTGCAGTATATTCCCCCACTCTATTTTAGCAGGTATAAAGGCTACCACTTCTAGGAAAATTGGCCTGAGGGAAATTACAAATAACTAATTGATTGAAAGGCAAGCGTCAAAATCTTCTTTTACTGTCCCCCCATTCAAAGATGAAGAGGTCAGAAACCGGGATGGCAGCACGATTCAAAGGTCTCGGAAGCCTCTGGACTGCGTTGTTTCGCCCTGCAGTTTGCAGATGCAAGTTTCCAGGCAAGCGTGTTTAGAATGGATGTCGTGTTGATGTCAATAAAATTCTTCAAAGCACAAAATAGGACACACTTGAGCAAGCAGGCAGTTTTCCAGTCTGGCCTGTTTACATCATTTCCTCCTCATAATTCATCCTGCATGTTCTACCTCTTACTTGCACATCCCTGGCTTCCTTTAGATAAGAGAGAAATTCTTCGTTTCTATCACAAATCTTCCAGATAAGAGGCTCTTATGAAGCAATCTTTGCCGTGTGCATTCCAGTCCAACAGGAGAACACGCTGCTTTCCCACCTTATAAGGACCTGTGCTATTGCTCATTCAGAAGGTACTGCAAGCACTTGAAAAGATTGCAGAACCTATGAAATGCTGAGGGAAACGTACCCGGTACCTGCCCTTCGGAATTAGCTGGGAACTTACGGCTCCTCAAAGACTACTTTGTGTGCTTCCACAAAACTATACATTTGGGAAGCTTTAAAATAGATCTATATTTATTTTTGAAGACAAATTTTCTGTTCCTCTCCCAGCACAAGTCAGTGCTATCCTGTTAATGAAGCCTGAAGTTTCTTCAGCAAATCAAAAGTTGTATGGGTGGGATTTTACTTTCCCCAGAGTTCATTGTCCTCTTGAGTGCTCTGTCTAATGCTACTGGGTTAAAACAGCTAAGTTAATGTATTTCTATCTAGGAAAGAAAAAATAGTGCCTTTTTTTTACTATATATGAGGAAAAAATGAATGCAAATAAGCATTGGCATTTAAAATGAACCAAGGAAAGCAGATACTCTGCCTTGCTCTGTATGCAAAGCATCGGATGTGCAGCTGAACGGCACCCAGGCCGAGAAGCAAGTGCCGGAGCCGGCAGCGCCTGGTGCACGTCGTGCAGAGGCCAGGCCCCGTCCAGGCTTTTATGCAGTAACCGGATGCTGTAAAACACACCAAACACACAATTAAACGGGGCAGCCTCTTCATTTTGTTCCTTTTTTGTTTTGTTTTGTAAACCCTTGTTCCGCTCGTAGGAAAACTGTGTGTTTTGTCAACCCAAGGCCGGGAGGATGGGAGGAGGACACGGGTTTTGCCAGCCTAGCTGAGCACGACGGCTGCAGTGACGCGCGGGGCAGGTCTTGGGGACCCACCAGCGTCCAGCTCCTCCTTCACTGCCACATCCACGCCAGGCTGCACACAGGGATCCTGCAGGACCTCCTTCCCCACACCCAGGACATCCAGATATTCCTCGCTACCCATTCCCTGCTCACCCTTTCCGAAGGAGCGACACTGAGCCCTGCGCACGTACCAGAGAGGATCCAGCTGAAATAACTGCCCAGAAGCCACGGAGGCTTCGAGAGCTCAGGTCAGCACAAAGAAACATTGTCCATGTAAACACTGAAGGTAAAGAAATCACGCAGTCTCCCCTGGGAGAGGCTGTTTGCGCGCGCACGGTGCTGCAGCGGGCTCTCCCAGCCCGGCGACGCAGCCACACACGGGGCTTCTCAGAAAGAAACAGCTCTTGTGGATTATGCAAATAATTAGCCTGCTCCAGACAACATCCCTCATCTTTTCCAGCGGCTGCACATGTGAAAAAGAGTTGATTCACAAAAGGGTTGAAAATCTGTGAAGGGACACGTCACGGCTAAAACCCAAGGGCATCTTGAAGGACCCCTTAAGAAATACAAGCCAGATGAGGAAAGAGTTCATTGTAAAAACAGCTCTTTTCCTCTGGTTCATGCAGAGAGACATTGAAGGCATTCAGGAGCACGTTGTCAGGCACTATGTTTGGAGACCAGGGAAAAGCGTTGCCTTCCTGGCTGGAGCACAGCACGCAGTCTGGTACCAGCACGTTTCATTTGGGACCTCGTGGCACCTGGGAGAGGTTTCTGAGCACCCACAAATGAGGAAGGGCCAAGGTCAGACCTGGGTGGCTAGGCTGAGCAGCGGGGTGGAAGGAGAAGTTGGTCTGCGAGTGGAAGCAAGGGCAAGTTAGAGAGGTTTGAGGCCGATATCCAACTCGAAATGTTCCATCCCAGGCTGATGCCAGAAGAGGAGTCAGTTATTTTTAATTAAACCAACAACAGTGAAGGAACCATGATATTGTTCTTAAGTGAGAACTATTTAAGGGAATAAATCATCACTATGGAAACAGGGAACTTCACCAGACAGAGGCAGGAAATGAAGTTCAGTGAGAGATACCAGAGGAATTTTCAGCACTGGTAACAGTGTTAGCTGCTCATGTTGAGGTTGCACCTTTGGGCCAGGGCACCTTCCCAGGCCCTGGAGCCCTGGGGAGCCGGGAGCCCCAGGTGCTTGTGCTAAAACACAGCCAGGTAGGAGCACACGCCAGTTAAATGCAGCCAAGGCAGGATGAGGATGAACAGAGCTTCCAACAGAGGATGCAAAAATGTTCTGGAAAGTAAAATTAACTGCACAAGAATTAGACCAGAAAAAAATCCAGAGGGCTTGAAAACCTTGAAATATGTTATCAGCCCGGGTGGTCCTCTAAATCCTGATTAAATCCAGAGGCCTGTTCTTTATCTTGAAAATCCTCCAGACGCAAGGACAAGGGCTTAGCTGGAGGACAGTAATCCCTCCACACAACTCAGGAGCGCTTTACATCCCCCACACTCGTCCTACTACTAAAGGAGAGTTATAGACATCCTATATAGGGCTGTTGCAATTGCTTAAACAGCCATCACAAATCTATCAGCATCTACCTTTCTCCCCGAGCTGTCAAGAATGATGAATCCTGAACAGATCTGTTCCCTCAATATGTTTTCAGCCTTTTGCAAACCGTTTCCATGCTCAGGAGTCCAACTGAGGCAGCTTTCATGTTATTCACTGCACTTGAAGCCAAGCAGGACGGACACACAGCTGTTTCACATCCTTCTTTGTCAGGTGCTTCTTAGATGTAACTCCAGCCACGATCAAATGTGCGGGCAGAATCAAAGTTCAAGGGATAGAAAATCCAGAGGAGAAAAATCCAATTGCAATAAAACAGCTGGAGAGCAGGAGCAGTAGGACTCCAGGCAAGGATAAAGTAGTGAGAGAGCTTAGCAGAGGTGTCAGGAGCAGCACAGATGTGAGAGGAACCAGCAGCCAGTGTCCTCACTCGAGGGCAAGTGCATTAGTTATCAAACCTCCCTGACACAACCCTAATATTTCATTTCATGACAAGAAACTCCATTCCCTCCTGCAAGAAAGCCGGTCTCTAGGGAGGCTCCTGGGGTCCTCAGAAGTCATCTGCACTTAAGTAGCAGCCAACTGCCTGCAAGTTAGCCTGGAAGTTGCTATAATTTACGTGCCTGGATGAGACTCTGAAATCCACCCTGAGCAGCAGCTTTTGACCATGATGGAAACATCCTCCGTGGTCACTTTCATGGGAACTAATACCAGCCACCGACCTCTTCTGTCTTCTACTAGTGACAAGAACCACTGGCTCCACATGAACTCACAAGGAGCTGGGGAGCTTGTGGCATTCAAGAAAGAGGTGGTTCATAGGTGTCTAAATACAGATGTTTGCATGCATTTATATCCTTAACTTCAGTGATGTCCTCATCTTTTGATAGAACAAGAGGCTTTCAGGCACACCAGAGACTTGCCCATCTCAGGGTCTGCTCTCTAGTCTCAGACCCATGTCAGGAAGGCACCAAAGGAGAAGGAAATCAGTATTACTCTTTCTAGTGGTTCAGTAGGTCACCGTTTCATCCAGTGAGCGACTCCAAATTGCAGGGCAGTGAGGAAATTGTTTATATTGGCTACTTGTATGAATCCTTAAAAGAAAGGGTATTATGGGACTTCTGTTCTTTAATTCCAAAAAGAAACCAAACATGTCTAGACTGTTGCATGCATGTGGCTTTCATCCAGCCTTCTCCCACCTGGAGCATTAAGCAGGCTGGAAACTGTCCACAAACGAGTTCTCAATGCCCTTTTAAAGATGCTCGTGCCCCACGCGTGCCGGCCAGTGCTGGGAGAAAGATTCCAGGCAAGACCCAAAGCCTCTGCTCCCGGCAGCTGGAGCTCACCCGTGCGGGACACGGGCCCTGCAATGGGAGGTTGGTCTGAGCTTCTGCACGGAGGCTGCAGAAGGAGCAGAAGGGCCCGGGATCCCAGCGCTGGTGCCTTCACAGCTGACCCATCTGAGCCGGGGGGCGGCCAGAGCGGGGAGGCTGTGGGGGACACGGGAATTGTGCCCATTCATTTAGGCCCTGACAGGATGGTTTGCGGGACAGTGGGGAGCTCTGTGGCCGGGCAGACACACGAGGAGTCGCCTCGTACCTGGAGCCTGCCTTGGCCTTTTATGAGACTTCCAGACTCTTGTAAATCCTGGAGCTCCAGCCTCTGTGATGCACACTATGTGTCACCACCTCACTAAAGCTAACAGACCCATCTTTTCATCCCTCCGCACAGAAGGGAAAATCCTTCTTACACCAGCTCTTTAGACATTTGTCCAGCAGAAACCTCGGTGAGACGTCAAATTATCTACATCATCATCCAGAGATGGTAACAACAGCTGCAGGTGACTCTTGAAAACCCAAGATCCGTTCCCTCCTTGTTCCTCTCAGATCTATGGAGCTGCTTTCAATGCTTCCCTTTACGTCCTCACTCAAAACCCCTCAACGCTTTGCCCTCATCGCTGCTAGTCTCTCTGTGCTGCCAGAGGATACGGGTAGAGAATTTTGCCCTTGGGCATCCAGGACAGCCTTGATGTTTCACCTTGGCATGAGCTAATAACCTTGATCTTCTTCTAAGTGGTTGCCTGGCCTAGGAGGACATTTTGCCACCCTTTCACCAAGCACAGAGCGTCCTGTTTCTAGCACATCCATGATTTCCCTGGGTCCCCTTCTGGACCAGGGCTGCAGCATTCACTCTTCTCTAGGTCAAAAATGTCCAAATTATGTAATATCCGGGAGAGGTTTGGGGAAGAGCTGCTCCCATGACCATGAAGAGTTTCTGAATGCAGACTGCAGCTTTGGTCCCTTTCTGAAATACTGCTTAATGCTGCTGGGATTTTACTATGCATCAGTGGTATATAAGTATGTCTAGACCATTGGGTAGGAAACTTTCTGCAGACATATATTTTAAAATAAAGGTAGGGCTGGGGTCAGTCTTGGCCGCTTGCCCCTGCTTGGTGGCTAGAGAAGGAGAGGCCCTGCCTGGGCGGTCGCTGCTGCCTGCTGGCAGCAAGCTCAGCTCGAGCTGGCGAGGGAGCCGAGGGCACCGACCCCACAGCTAAGCCCGAGTCTTACACGTGCACTTTACAGAGCTGCTCGAGGCTTTTCAGGAGGGTAGGTGCAGAGAGAAGCTCTATTTTTTCTTTCTTTGTCTTCCCCAGGGCGGCTCAGCCTGTATGTTTGTGCAAGTAGTTTCACCTTGTTCTGCTCCCTGCCTTGCCACAAGCCCATTTTTAAAGACCTGAGGTTTGATCTTTGGCCAGTTATGTTTTGTTTACTCCAAAGAGTCAGTGCACTCTGACCTGGACACCGAGCCCTGCACATACACATGTAGAAGTGGTGTTGCTCACCGCTCGGCTCCTGCGATCATCCCCATCCATGGGGCACGTCTGGCCACAGCTGAGGGCACCGGGAAGCACCCGGGGCTCCTTTGGGATGGGAAGTGCTACAGGAGCAGGGGCTCATGCAGGGCAAGCATCGGCCCCATCTCTGCTCCTTGCTGTTGTGGAGGGAATGGGAGATCAGCAGGGCCGTGGAAGGTGGATTTTCCTCCCTGCGCTTGGTCCCTGCGGTGCAGGATCGAGGTGTTTCTGCAATGCCCCGGGCTGGGGCAGGCTGCTGAGACATGAGCTTCCCGCTCTGAGGCAGGGCCGGCTCCTCTCCGGGCTGGAAGCCGCCCCTCCAGCAAGGAGCATCCTGGACCTGGAGGCGAGCTGGGATCTCTGACACCGCAGTGCCAGCGCGCGCACGGCAGCAGAGCGGAGCAGGCGCGTCCCATCTGGCGGAGCTGGCGCTCCCGGGCGGACGGGCAGCGCCGTGCTCATGGATACGCTGCTCCCCAGCAGCTGCCCATCTATAATTCACCACGGACACGGCAACAGGCTTTAAACCCCGCGCAGGAGTCCAGCATGCCGCCGGGACTGCTTCGGCAGCCGCGCCAGGCCGCTGCCACGGAGCATCCCCGCGTGCTCCTCAGGCTGCCAGGATCTTCGATGGTTGTCTGGAAATGCAAGAAATGACCAGGACAGAACAAGATAAGGAGCTGGCAGTTGTCAGCAGCTAAAAATGGTTTCTTTAGCAACCTAAGTAATTCAAACAGACACTTTTTCTTTGTTTTATTCAGCCTAATGCCAAGGGCTGCGCACACCGCTTTCTCCACCAGCAGGACATTGTCTTGCTAATATTAGGTGAGTTCTGAAAGGATGAATGAGTGATACGTTCAATTTGATTCCATTTCCTGAGTGGAAAAAATAATTAGATTTATTTAAGAAAAGAACAACTGAGGTACCATTTATCACCGATCTCTCCACCGGGAATTGCTACAGAGCTGAAGAGAAAAAGGCAAGTCCCAGAGTCAGCTCTTTGTGTTCAAGTAATAAAATTTCTCCAGGAACATTAATAGATCTCTCGCTAAGACTAATTCAGCATCTTTCTCTGTTTATGCAATGATGAATTCTCTACCTGATTAAATCAGCTCCCCCACCCTACTTTTCATGAGAAGGGAACTCAGTCCAACCCAGCTTGCTGTAAACAGTCAGAAACCACCTCAAACAAACCTTTGGGACACAAGCTCCCAAAGCTGCTAGGTTTTGGAGACGAACAGCTAGCGAAGTATATAATAAATTCAGTGAACTTCACAGTGATTATTTAGTGAATTAGTCTACTAGGGCTCAAAGAATAGGACTGTTACCACAGAAGGGCAGTACAGAATGGATTCTGAAGTCAAAACATCCACACATCCCATCCTTCACTAGCCTGTGGCCATATACAACTGCTCACTGTTAAGGGTTTTACCGTATTCTTCATCGCGCCATTAAGTTCCAGCAGGAAATGAGGCCCGAGATCTGCTGGGCTGGGTGTTTATGCTGCTAACGTGTTGCATTGGGGCCAGCAGAGGAGTCAGCTCCGGGCGGCCACCCGAGCACAGTCGCACACCAGCGTCCCCGTGGCAGGACGGGGCCTGCGCTTCTCTCTCTGGAAAGAAACGGCAGGTCTGCATTTTGCTGAGGCAGACAAGGTCATCGAGAGGGCTGCAAATAAAGGCTCAAATTATTGGAGCTGCTTGGAGGCTGTTTTCATCATTCAATATTTTTTTAAAAGATGTTAAAAAAAAAAAAAAAGAAAAAAGGTAGTGTTTTCTAGAGAGAAAGCTGGTTTGGAAGCCGAAATTTGAGACCTAAGCCCAGCTCTGATAACCTGTGAGACCATCTGCCCCTTCCAAAAGCCTCAGAGGGTCCTCTCTGACCTGTACCTGCACACTGGGCCCAAGAAACACCTTCATCCAAAATGTTTGCTCAGAATCAACAGCGGTACCTGCCATGCAGACTCAGAAGACCCTTCCCACTAACGTCGTGCTTATGTGGATGTCCTTCAGCATCCTCTGTTCTCCCTGAGGGATGAGCACCATGTAACCCTGTGATGCTCTCGCCACCTAAAAACATTTTTTTCTGAAATTTTCTCTCTTGTTAAACACAAAGCAAAACCAACTCTGCCTGCCATAGGGAGACCTCACATGTAAGGTTAAATTCAGTTTCACAGCACATTCATAGGATTTAGATGTGAAAAGTAATGATAATTCACAGATAAAAGCAATTCCAGCACTGTTTCCAGCTCACAAGCCTTTCACAGAACCAACTTTGTCATGAAGCAAAGAAAATTCTTGTGATTTACCTTTTGACTAAAGGCCAGTCCTATTCTCAAAGAGCATGGCACAGGTTTGGTCTAAATGTTATCCTTGCTTGGTCTGCAGTAGCAGGCAACACGCAGGTCCTTCAGAGTCAGAAATGCTTCTGGTTTTGTGGCTATCAGAACTGTTGGCTCTTTCTTGCACCTGACCCAGTGACAGACAGGTCTCATCTGAGCTGTCTGGAGGGGCCTTGTCATACCTTATAGATCTGATAGTGAATCTCAGACAGGCCAAGGCTCCCAAATATTGGAGCTCATGATCATGCCTGGGGTGTGAGAGACACACACAGGTTCCTGCTCTCCGCCGGGCAGCCTGTGCGTCAGTAAAGCAGCTCCACACGCCTCAGCTCAGCATGCACAAACAGCTCTGCTCTCATTCTTATAAGCGGGCACCGACTCAGGGTTTAACTGAGGCGACCGCAGCGAGCTCGCGCCAGTGCAGCGGCACACGCAAAACTGTAACTGTACATGAATATACGCAGAAAAATGCAAACAACCTGAGTCAGCTGAGCTTATAAAACATATATATAAAGCAGCTTCACTTTTGCCATCTCTGTGGGCTGCTCAAACCCTCGAAGCCCGCTCTGTGCCCTGGTGTGCCAGGCCGGGGCCGGGCAGCGCGCGGCCGCCGCAGGGGCGCGTGCCGGGCAGGCTGCAGGCAGCCGCCCGGGATAACTCGGGATTAGTGGCGGTGCCTGCGTCACCGCTGCGCATCGCCCCGGGAAGCGCCGCCGCGGGATCAGCCCTAATGGGATCAAGCGCTGGCGAGGCTGCGCGCGGCCGCCCGGCGCGGGCACCTCCGGGAGCCCAGCGGGGCCCTCGGCGCCAGCCGAGCCGCTTCTCGTCTGCCCACGCCGGTGCCGGCTGCTCTTGGGCAGCTGAATATCTACGTTGCTATACGTGCTGTATAGACGTCCCACGTCTGAGCCCAGGGGAGCCCAAAGCCCATTCTGGCTGGGGCTGCTTGGGGTGATAGATCTCAGAGACCCGTCCTTTCACTCCTCACCGTTCCCACATGGAATTCTGCTTGCAGAGGACATGGCCACATTTGTGTGTGTTGTCCCAACAACCACTGATTTTAATAAACGTATCGGAATCCACTTCAGACTCCGCTGCAGTAGAATCCACAGGCAACTTTTCCTGTCCACCTGAACAGGTTAACCTGTTGGGGTTACCATTGGATACCTAACACTGAACTTGCTGGATGTACCACAAGCCACCCTGAAATATTCTGGTTTAACAGAAAATGCCTGGACTTTTCAGCACCAGAACCACTCTGCAAGCCCAAATACTACTCTAACGTCTGTATCTGCCAGACCTGAACTCTCATAAAACATGCTGAGCTCACCACGGTCCAAGCCATTCTCCATCAGTGTGCATCAGTTACTAGCCATGATTATATTACCTTCTTGTTTCTTTTTGCAGTTTTGACCTCATATCAAGTCTTCCATCGCTTTGCCACTGCTGAAAGCAGCCTGACAGACCCAGAATTAGGTCATTTGATTTTCCATAGCTGCTCCTGAGTCCCCCCAGAGCGTCCCTGAGCTTATTAATAACCCCCTGCTATACTAATGGTTCAAAGACCTCTTCATGTGGTGAGCTGAAAACTCCCAGGTGCAAATTACCCGCTCCTGCTGATCTAGAGATATCAAATGCAGCCACCGCTTCATCCTGCTTGCTGGGGGACTGAAGGTCTCGCCTCGTGAGTGGTGGGGATCTCTCAGCCCTGCTTTCTAACCCCTACACCCACACAAACACACAGCGGCCCTGTCATTCCTACAGAGAACCCTGACATTTTCAGCTAGTCCTGGGCAAACAACAGTTTCCTTCTGCTCCGTATTTCATTGAACACTCCTCCCCCATTGCCATTTGCTTTATTTTTGCTGTAGGCGCACTGTTTCCCTCATTACTCTTCCGTATCTGCTTGCTTCTAACTCACGCTTATCGCTGGGAACTTCCCCTTTTGCTGTCTGCCGATTACAAATACGTGTATTTATTAGTGTGCTTATTGTCCCTGCACCCAGGCTCATTGCAAAGCAACAGCACCCCTCCTTCTTAGTGCCATTTTTTGGACCTCTGAGGAAAACATCCTAAACTAGTCCCAAAACAGAGCTGGAAGGTGCAGAGGAAGAAGATATTTTCAGTCCAAACTGTTCTCCCCAGCAGCTCATAGAACAAACCCTTCCTCTAAGACCAGCACAATTCTCCTACCAAACGAACAGCTGAGGATTTCATTTGATTTAAGCCTCATGAATATAATCAGATAAGCAACACGCTAACTTTAAGCTCTATAATAGTTTTCAGCTGGTGAGGGTAAGACTAAAGTTAAATTGCCCTTGGGCTAGAAACAAACACTGTCTTTGGGAACTGCAGCATGAAGTTGTAGAAACAGCAAAAATGTTTCGTGGCCGGCAGAACGAGACCTCAAGCTGCGTCACTCAAACTGAACCTGCCCCTGTTTGCACAGATCTTCAACTGAAATACTGCAATCACTTCATTAAGGACCCATTAACTCTTGCTGTCTCCTGCAATTCATACGTCTCTGGCAAGGTCATCTACTGTCCCAATATGCTTGTTACCTGCTAGGAACTGGGAACACAAAAATCCTACTTCCTTTGCATCCGCGTTATTAGTGAAATGAACTAAAAATCATGTCTTTCTTGACAAAATGTAAGGCAGATTAAAGCTGAAGAGCTTGCATTAGGTAGCAAGCCTCAAGAATTTTGATTTGAAAAATATTTGCAAGTAAACAAAAATTGCCATGTAAGGCTTTAATAGCTCGCAGTTCTCAGCTCATGCGAGTCAGTCTGTGATTTAGGAATTCAAAACATTGCAGCAGACTTTCCCATCTTAGAAGTAAGTCTGGTACGTTATCAGAAATATTTAAGAGCTAAAAAAAGCTCTTTTATGGAAAGAGTAGAGATCTGTCCTGCAGGGCATGCAGCAGCAATTCTCAATTCTCTCATGAACTAAAGGGAAATATAGGACTGCTACTGTTCTCCCTCCCTGTATGCATCCCAGTGAGCAGCACAGCACTCGTATGAAAGGCAGCCCTTCACAGCTTGGAGAACTTGAAGGGGCAACATGGACGAGCTATTTCCTTCTACTCGATGATTTCTAAGGGCTAGATCATCTTTCTTTTCTCTCTCCAGAGGGCAGACAGGCAGGAAATAGACTTTTCTCATGTTCTGGAGAAAACCCTATTCAAGAACACAACCCGCACCAGAAACCTAGACGCGTCCAGAGCCGCAGGGAATGCCACCAAAGCGAAGCACCCGTCAGTGGACACGACTGGTTCCATGGGGAGAGGCTCCTGCCGCTTCCTCGTCACCCAAACGCCACAAGCCACTGGATTCCCGCACGGAGGGGAGCAGAAGGTGCAGGTTCCTCAGGTTAATACGGGAAGAAGGGAAGGGGTGAGCCAGAGCTGGGCTGAGCCCTGGAAACCTGTCAGGTGCTTCTGGTGGCTAAGGGCCACCTGGCTCAGACTCCTGCATGTAGCCGATTCCATGGGTTCTCCCCGAGGGATGACAACCCCCTGGAGCCAGCCTACTGCTAGACAGAGCAATCGCTTCTGTTTTCTAGAGATAAAGCGTCTTTGGCTCCATAAATCCAGGATGCAGCTATGAGGACAAGCCTATCCGCCAAGGGACAGGCTTGAGCGTGATAAATCATTTTAGCTGATGCATTGCACGAGCTCTCACAGCCGGATCGGAGCCGGCAGGGGAGCTTCACTGTAACTGAGGGCTTCTCCAAGCCTTCCTGCCTTCCCTGCTAGCAGTCGGCTCAGAAGCTGATGCTGCAGAACATGCAAAGAGCACAGGATTCCCCTCCTCAGGGTCAGGCCTTAAATCCTCAGCTTACACCAAAGCTCTTGTGAAACACGTGTCAAGTGTTCCTTGAGGCCAGTTTAGCTGCGCTGGGCAGAACCTGACCCGCTCAGGCTTTGTTCTGGAAGCAAAAGGACGCTTATACACACGGCGCTTTTTCTTCCCCAAAAAACATATTTTCTGACCGTTTTTAAGCCAGCACATAAAGCAAAGCACCTAAACGCGAAGGAGCCGCTTGGTTTCAGCTGCTAATGCTGCTGTAAGCACTCGTGGCTCGTAAAGGAAAATCCTGCCAAGCTCCGGTTGACACGGCGAGCCGCCGCGGGCCGGCTCCGCGCAGGGCGAGCTGCTGCGGGCCGGCTCCGCGCAACAGCCGCAGCTCCGGGCGGCTCCGAACAAACCCGCAGGGCAGGTGCCCCGGCAGCAGCTTTACTGGCCGGCCCGAAGGCTGCTCGGAGGCGGCGGCCGTCCCAGGGACATGTGAGGGACACGTGCCTGGCCCTGACACTCGCCCGGCTTTGGGACTGCCACTCAACTGGAGGGAATTGGAAAGGTTCCCGGGAAGCGAGGCTGCCGTTCTCGCTTTGGACTATGAACAAACAGCAGTGGGTTCCAGGCCTGACTTCAGCGCTCCTGGCAGAGCTTCCATTGTGTGTTTCAGACAAAAGAAGGTAAAATCCCACACCTGAAAAACCCACTGGGCTGATGATGAGGACAGTCACATGGAAGGCAGAAGCGCTGAGTCCAAGTCTCTGACTTAAACCAAGCCGGCTACAGGCAGCAGGTTCAGATTTCTCATTTCCTAAGACAAGACACAGGCCGAGAACTGTCTAAACCACCATCAAAAGCTCTTTTCCCTCGAGCTCTCCCTGCTTCTCACCGGCACAACCAACGAGGAATACTTCTACACAGGCTCAAAAACAGAGCAGAGCACTTGCAAAGAGCAGCTCTCCTCGCTGCCTAACTGCAGCAGTCACAACGCGCCTTCCTGCTCTATATAGTGCTGCTGCCTAGAAAGCAGCAGTGCCAACAGCGTCCGATTCAGGTGAACACGCCGATGCAGAAGGTTCAGCTCTTGCAGGAAGTGGCCTCGTTTCCTGTAGACAAGAGGTTAAGATCATTGCTACCTTCCTTCTCTGGCTTTACAGATGCCAGAAGCAAGAAGCTGACAACACGGAAAGCTCTTTTAGGCAAGCCACAGGAAACCTTTATGCCCACAACCTGCAAAGGGAAGTTGGCACCAAGGTGAGGAGCTTCTATTCTGTAGGAAATAACACACAGAAGAACCAGAAAGTGAGAACCTGGAGAAGAGACGTTGTCAAAGGGGAGCTGAACTCCTCGTTCATCAACAGTGCAGGTGTTTTGCTGGGGAGGGAGGGAGAAGCAACTCTCACAGATGAGAAAACATTTCATATCCGAAAAACTTATAAAAAAAAATATGTTTTGACTTAGTAACCTTAGGGTTTGGGCTAACAGAATTTACAACAAGGTGCTCATACAACCAAGGAAAACACTATTATAACCACCCTGATTGCAACAATCTGATAAATAATCGATGCAGATGACTTCTTCAAGCAAGGCAGTGGAAGTCCAACCTGTTCTTACTGCCACCTTCCCTGGCGTTTCAGCGCGTCCTTTTCCCTCTCAGCCTTCTTGCACACTTGTTCAGTATCACATCATTCTGCATTCTCGCTCAACGAGAACGAGGTGATGTGCAGAGGGGACACAGTGTACAGCAAACAAAATCCCTAACAAACTTTTTCAGCTCTCCATGTTTTTCATCTCTTTCCTCCCTTCCTTACCTTTGCCTCCCAGCAGCTCTTCTGAGGTTTTCCTTTCCCTTTATCTTTTAACAGGGCATCTTACCTCTTTTCCAGCTGTGTATGTGAAATAATTATTGAGTTCGGTGCCCAAAAGCAGCATACAGAGTCATACCAAAGCAAAATCCCCCGTTCCTTAAAATAAGCTAGACCTTCATTGATCCTGGGCTTGAAAGTCAGTAGGAAGTACCAGGGTCAAAAGAAGTATCTCTTTTTGTCAGCATCTTTCCAGCACGGGGCAGGCACAGCCAAGGTGCATCCCAGCACTCCAGCTGTATTCCAGCAGGAATAAACGTGAGGCCTAAGGCAACGCCACAGTGCCTGACTTTTAACAGCCCGTGGTTAGAGCGAGGCCTATAGCATTATACTCTTGCCAAGCAATCACACTGTATATACAATGATGGTCCTGTGCTATGCAGTATTTCTTCTATTTAAAAAAAAAAAAAAAAAACACAAAATTTAATGTCACCATGAGAACAGTCTAAAGTTGATTTTTGAAAGGGGCTCATTTCCTAGAGCTTTTTTGTTGGCATAAAAATAACGTCACTGAACTCTACCACAAGCAAGGGCTTTATGAAATATCATCTCTACAGATACGTGTAAGTTCTGAAAATATCCTCCTTCATGGTTGCATGTCTTTAGTTTCTGAAATAGAACTAAGGGGCCAGCGAGGTTTCTGCTTTCTTTCCCTCACGAAGCAGCACACCCCAAACTAGCACCAATGTGACCTAATTCAATCATTCTTCAGCCTTTAACACGCAGTAAGTGCCAGTATGGAAAAACTCCCTCTCCAAAGAACAATTAAAACTTACAGAGCAGCCACCCCAGTTGGTTGGCTGAACAAACGACACATGTTCACACAAGAATAATTCAGTCAACCGTCTTAATAAGGATTTACTTTAAACAGAACCTTGTATGGGTACACTAGACTCAGTCTCATTAAGGAGCAAGTTGGACTTTTATACAGCACAAACCACTGGCAATCTAAAACAGACCCACTGAAGAATGGAATGGAGAATCACACGCAGTGTTTCAGACCCAAGCTCTATGTGCCTTTAATACTTTTTTTTTTTCCTTTTTTTTTGTTTTTTTTTTTTTAAAGATAGTGCACGCTACCGACACACATTCGCATTTATCATGTTTTTAA
>JAVCKT010024089.1:0-15277 GCA_032273925.1 Rhynchotus rufescens
AAGAAAGGAAGAAAGGAAGAAAGGAAGAAAGGAAGAAAGGAAGAAAGGAAGAAAGGAAGAAAGGAAGAAAGGAAGAAGAAATTGAATTTGTTTTGAGTTCCTTAGGTAGTTTCTAAGCTCCCTCTCTTGTCTTCACCATAGCTTAACTGATTGAGTTGATAATTCAGATCTTCTCCATTTCAGTACAACAAGACTTCAAGATTCAGTTTTTACAGGCTTATAAATGAAATTATTCCTGGCTGTGAGGTAGAAGCTTAGAAGGAACTGGCAATAATGAGTTCTGAGCAAGCCTTGTTTTGCCAGTGTCTTGGCTTTTGTCTGAGGGAAATCCAGGCTGGGGCAGGTGTATCACGTAGCATAGATTAACTAGGCTGAAAGGGAGTTGCTCTCACTGCCTTATATCAGCAGGTTTTACCACTCTGTCTTATCACTGTGCATTGGCACAGCGCTGCTCTGTCAAGGATCAGGTGTGTGCTGTAGGTGAGTCAGCAATCACACGAGCTGTGTAATCTCCAAGTGTATCAAGTGGGCTGGATGTTCTCTTTCAAGTCATGGTCTTTCACTGTAAGTGAATCATTTGTTTTGTATTTTTTTTCTTTTGTTTGTTGATTTTTTTTTTTTTTTTCAATGGGATGTTTTAAAATTCCTCTAGTGTTTTTAGGCTTTTATTTCCAGGACTGCATGCCACGGGTTAGTGGTTCAGGGAAGTTATTGCTCCTTTTTTCGTGTAAGCAGAAAGAAGCTGGAAGCAGTAAGTGGGCTGGAGCTGGGCACTTGCAAATACTTCCCTTTCTTGGCAGCTCAGTTGTCACACCTCAGAAGCCCAGGTGTTTGCTGAGGATGCAGGTGACAATTTTGAGATTTTTCTGTGAATGTTTGAAGTTGCCTTCGTTTCAGAAGTTCACTTGGGCATTTTAATGTGAGTTAGGTAGCAGTTACGCTCCCATCTTTGCTGTCTAAGCCTGTGATGCAGTACCTCTCATGAGGAGCAAAGAGTATTGCCAAACATAGCACAGATGCAAATATTCACTGAGGCCTTAAAAATCAGATGGAAAAAGCACTGGATTTGCACTTTTCCAGTTGGTGAGTTGTTGGATAAAAGCTCTGTGTGTCTCCATATAAAAACCAAACTGGGCTGGAGAACTTAAAATGAGAGCAGATTCTCATCAAGCCTCAGGTCTGCGGGAGCTGGGATGGCAGCTTCGTGGCAGCATTGCAAACTTGGCAGCACTGAACAAACTACTAGTTTCCCAGGGGTGTCTCACCCTCGGGGGCATTTCCAGAGATGGAAATACGGTTGTTTTGGACTCCTGCTGACAAGAAGTTTTCACCCCTGCACTTCCTTAGTCTGGTTGCTTGCATCCCGGTGAGCTAATGTCTTAGGTATGAGACATCCCTGCAGCCTTAGCAGCTAGTCAGGCTTTTTCAGATGTTAATCACTGCATTATTTGCATAGCTACAATGTGGCAGTTGCACAAGAGCCTCCTTGACTTTTGCCAGGTGGTTTTGTGGCTGGGAACTGGTGGCAAACTGGGTGCAGACTTGAGAAGTCTCCATCGCATTGGGTAACATGGACTTTGCTTGACCTGTTGTTTTTAGCCATCTCTCTTAACACTTTGAATAAGAGTATGAGAACGCCCGAAGTTTCCTAAGAAGAGCAGCCATAGAGTTATTTTTGTTCTTTCCGAAAAGATTGCGAGTTTGTTTTGTTCTTTATTTTGCTGTGGATGGGAGTAGGAAGCTTATAGAAGTTTCTCATTAATCTTGAATTCATTTCCTAGGGAGGGTTATTTGGATCGCTGTATGTTGCCATTTCTACTTTACAAGGCATCTTTACCACCTAAACAATTATTTTCAACATATCCTGTTACTCAACAAGATGCAATGTATTCTCCGTTAGGATGCCTTATCACACACTCGGCGTGGGGGACTTGTGCAATCTGAGAGAAGAAAATCGGCTTTAGGCGAAGAGAATTCTAGCAGTTTGTCCAGGTGGGACAACTGCCTCAAGTGCTAAGTTTGCTTCTGGGAAGTATTTCTCTGTGATTGCAAGCACTGTCTCCATAAATTTCCCTTGTCTCATACAAAAATAATATTAAATGAATTAATTCTGCCTTGATAGGGATTTCTCAATCAGCAGAACATTTAGCTGGATGCACACGTGGTGCACACGAAGACATTGCACCAGCCTCATCACATCTTCCATACCATTTAAGTCCTTAAATTATTGCCTCAGCCTATGGTCGGACACTCAGAATTGCCCATTGGTTTAACCAACAAGAAGGAAATTCATGTTTCGTTTGCCAAAAAGCCGCTGCACGCTCTGCCCTTGGTGTGTTTTGCTTTCTTGTAAGTGACTCTTGCCTGAAATGAGCTGCTGTTACTGAGAGAGCAGGGTGAGAAACGGATTTCCTGTCCTGCAACTTGTTTTTTTTACATTTAAAATGTCCATACTTCCCCTCTTGACCTCTCCAAACAAAGGCAGAACCAGCCACACGCACTGCTCTAAAGGCACCCAGTGCTGGGCATCAGGCAGCTCCGGCTGGGGCACTCCTGGCCAAGCTGTCTCCGACACCAGCTGCCGCCTACATGGGAGTTTTTCACATTTTTTCTTAGTTTTTCATTTTTCTTCCTTTTTAGAAGTTATTTAGGCTTGGGCACCATCCTGGTTTGAAAAATAGTTATTTAAATGGAAAGCAAAGCTTATTTGTTTGTCCGTTTTAATTTATTCTTGTCTTTCAATGGAAAAGCAAGAGCTAATGTCTTTAAACCAGCCAGAATCCTTTGCTACTCAGTTTTTATTTAATTTCCAAGGTTTGCAGCTTAGCGGTGACCACTGCTCTTTCATTTGAAGCCAAAATGAAGCCGCACCAAGAGTGCTTTCCCAACAGCTATGGAAATTTTCAATTCCTCAATCTTGTTCAGTGACGTTTTTCCACTGCATTGAAGAAGTAGGGAACTCCTTTTTATAGTAAAGGAGAAATTCTTTGGGGAACTGAGAAGATGCTGGGATCTGGATGTGTGTTTTATTTTTCTTGACACCCTGAGCAACCCCAGTTCCAGTGCAGAGTCTTGCACCCCGGCCCTCGCCTCATCCCAGGCTTGAAATCCTGAAATGGGTCTGTATGGCACCCTGAGATTCATGAATTACTGCTGAGAAATATTTTATTACAAAAACTAGATAAAACAGGGGATGAAACAAGTATTTTATGTGCCATCTGCCAGCCAGAAAATACCTTGCTGTGCTACAACATGAAAGTTGAGTCAGAACAAGGTGCTTTTGAACTCAAAGGAGCTCAAGGACAAAATAAAAAATCTGTTTACAAAGCAGGCGTTTTTGCCTTCCATTACTGATATGCAGCAAATTTAGCTGGACTGAAATTCGGAGCTTTCCCCAGTGCCGGCACCGCAAGGAGAGGTTCGTGCCCCTGGCTGGTGCTGCAGATGGTGCCGAAGGAGAGTGGGTGCTGCCCACTCCGTGGTGCACAGCGGCAGGAATGGGACAGAGGCCAATGAATCACCCGTTCCCGGGAGGAAAATAGCTTGAAGTGAGGTTCCCGTGGAGAATCGGAGGTTCCCTCTGGAGAGCCTCTCCTATGGTGAGAGGCTGAGAGCTGCGAGTGTTTGAGCACAGACTGAAATGCAAGGCCTTCCATTCAAACATAAGATGAAATATGGTTGCTGTAAGGATGCTCGAATGCTGGAATAGACATCCCAGGGAGATTGTGGGTCTCCGTCCCTGAGTCCTCCATCCTGGGGGCTCCAGAGCGAGACTTTGCACGGTGCTACATGCCAGGGCCATGGGGCTGTTCCTCTCTCTATTAGTACCAGCTGTGGGAGTGTCAGTGCCCTTGGCTTTCATTTGAGGGCTCTGTTGTGCTCTGCTCGGAAGGGATTCCTGAAAGCACCAGTGTTCCCGCAGCCGCCACCGCCAGCCAGGTCTCCTCGTCGGCATTTCGGGCTGTTTCAGGGGCTGCTCTGAAGCTGCAGCCCCCTTTGCAGGGTGCTCCTCCCCGAGCCAGGGGGCAAAACTTGCTGCCCTTTCTCCTCCACTTCCATGCACTCCCAGCAGCAGGTAGGCTTAAACCAACCGTGAACACCAGCACAGAGGCGGCCAGGCCGGCCGGCCTCCCTTCCAGGGCTCAGCCTCCAAACGGTGCCTGGGCTCGAGCTGGTACCAGCAGACCTGCCAGGCCCACTTCCTCCAGCAGGCCTGGTTCAAAACAGCAGCCGCCCAAAACAAAGCCATATATAGGGCTCTTAGCTCAACGCAGCCTCTGCATGAAAGCAGGGTGGCTCCTCGTATGACGAAGACTTCCTTTTTTGAGTAAAAAAATGCATATATATATTGTTGTATTTCTTTGATATAGTGCATAGGAAGGCATGAAAAGAATTTTCCCGTAAGTCTTTATGAATCCTTTGTGGTAATTCTGCTGTTGTATCGCAGGTTGCAAGTGAAAATTGTCATGGAACTGCTTAGAGCTTTTGGGGCATGTGTAACATACAGTTAGACCTGCCCAACACAACATACGGGTGTGTGGAAAAGCTGCAGTAGCAGCTGAAAGATTCACCTCCGAAGTAGATTTTGTGTTAAATCTGCTATAGGCCATATTCTAAAGTCAAAATAAGACATAAAGAAAACACCTTTGTTTAGAGCAGGCTGCCTATCTCGGGGACTAATGTGGCTCCTGCTACTCTACTATCTGGCTGTAACCCCTGATCTGTTTTTGCTTAGAGTGCTCGAGGACAGAGGATCCTGCTGTTTTAGTGGTAAGGGATGCAGTGTGACCGAGGGCAGAAGAAAAGTCCGCAGCAGGACAAGGAGCTAAGTTTGGGGTTCAAGGCGTGTGTCCTATTTGCTGGCCCGTATCTCCAGCTCACTAGTGCTTTTAAATTTGAGCTATCAAAATCCACAAGTCCTGTGCTTGTCCCACAGCTGAGGAATAAAAAGCACCTCACACTGTGCGCCGTCCTTTTCTTCCACCTTAAGTGCATTAGGAGCCCATCATTTTCAGCACTGACTTGTCTGCTTGTGTTTCATCCAGAGCTACCAAGGGGAATAGATTTGCTCCTGCTGAACTCAAGGCGATTTAGATCCTGCCCAAAAAACAAATGCTTTCTCCAAAAATTCTCCTCATTCCTTCTTCCCAGTGACTAAGGCAAAGCAACAAAAGATGCCAGTAAATGCCCTATCTACCTCTTAGCCTGAAGTAGTTTTATTTCACAAGGTTGAGGTTGCAGCTGGGGTGTTGAGCAGGCTTCTTGAAAAAGGAAATAGAAGGAAAAAGCAATGAAAAAAATAGTGGAGAAGCAATTGGCCAGTACTGGAATGTGGAGGTCCATCAGTATTTGTGATAGAAGTGAAAGAAAGAGCTTGCTTACTGCTTTTTGCAGCAGTAAATTGAACATTGCTCAGATCTCTGCCTAGTAACATAACCTGTTAACACAGAGAACTCAGCTGGTGTCACGAACATGCTCCTCATTAATTTACCTATCTGTCTAGCATGATGCTAGAGTTGAGAGGTAACGCCTGGTACATTCAGGCAGCAATGTGGCATCATATGTATTGTGCTGCACTGATTATCAGAACTGATTTATATTTTAATTTCCTAAAATCTTGCAAATATATATATTATCAGGTAACTACTGCTGAAGAAACATATTTTAGTGAAGGCTTTGAGCAACCGTCAACTATCCCTTAAACCACTGCTGAATGTGTAATAGTTCTAGCCTAGGCCCTGATAAAGTAAAGGGAGATGTTGTCCTTAGGCAGGTCATAGAGATCAGGGATCTGAGTGATCCACTGCGATGCAAATATATA
The DNA here is from genome assembly GCA_032273925.1 of Rhynchotus rufescens. NCBI lineage: Eukaryota > Metazoa > Chordata > Aves > Tinamiformes > Tinamidae > Rhynchotus > Rhynchotus rufescens. The sequence goes on from JAVCKT010024089.1 coordinate 5,822, forward strand.
ATAAGGATGATCTCCATTCATGATTCAAAATGAATAAAGGAAATAATTACTCAAGGAGATACATTTCCATCTTACTGATGGGTACAACAGAATCTTATGAATGCAAAAATAACTGCTGATGTTGCACTTTGGGGGGAAGGCTGTACTCTTTGGCCACATTGTGCAACATCCTGTAAGTTTGCATTTAAATATGCTTTTTGTTGCCTAGCTGAGACTACCATCGTGCACAGGCTACGTTTTATCCTCCTAGTCAAGTCTGGCAATGCAGTTTCCAACCAAGCAGTATTAGAAACAAAGCTTTGTTTCCTGTGCAGAAGGTGTGCCCACCAAGCCTAGCAGGGATTATGCTCTTGCTAACGAGACTAAACACAGGCAATCTACAAAACGTGTCAGTTCTAAAATTAGATTGCACAATTGAGAAGGAAGTGCAGAAATGCAAAAACTCAAGTTCCCTTCGTGGCGCTGGGTTAGGCTTTATGTCCCACACTGTGTTTTTGACAACACGGTTTGTAACCTTGCAGAAGAGCAGGTGTGGAGAATCTCTTGTAGGTGTGGCGAAAATGAAAATCAGTGAACCCCTGAATGCTTTTTTTAAATGGAAATTATTTTGGTATTTCCTCATTGCTTTATTTTTAACTGTTCAAGTCCAGCACTGCAGCGGGGGTGGTTCCTGAAAGCTTCCAAGTTTCCTGGAAGTTTCTTGAAGGAAGGTGGTTTGCCAAGATGCATTCTTGGGCAAGAGAGTTTATCCTGGAGGTAGGGAGGACTCAGGAACAGCTCAAAAGGGATGTACACCATGGAGGGTCCAGTCCACAGCGCTTGGTGGGCAAATCACATGAGGAATTCATCTGCCTTCATGTCTTTTGTATGCCAAACCCTGAGGCTGGAAAAGGAATTGCCAAGATGGGAGGCAACCATGGAACAACACTCTGTGTTCCCAACTTGTTGTATTAGGTTTTGGGTTTTTTTCCCTTGCCTTAAAATCTCAGCTCCAGAGGAAATTACAAGAAAGCCTCAGGTGACACTTGCAGGATCAACAAGGGTTTTTCTACCCTTCTTAACTGCAAAGGAAGAGCGCAAAAACCTGACGCCCAAAGATCCTTCAACTGAAAGTCAAATAACAAGAACTGAACGTGTCACCTTGCTTTATTTTCACTGTTTTGAAGCCAGCTGAAAATGTTCTGCCTCCATTCTCAAGCCTCACTGCTAGTTTTTTCCATGTGTGGTGCCGGAGGGCTCTGGAACCCCTGAGATCTGCCTGCCTGGCCGTTTGCATGTAAAAACAGGGAGAACATTTTGGATGCCACTGACCGCTTTGCTGGTGATACTGAAGTCTAAGAGAGTCTAAAAAGCGGGGTACCCGCTGCAAGCAAGTGCTCTGAGAACAGAGGTGGACAAACCCATGTCCTTTCCCATGGACATAACGGTGGTTGTTAGTGTGAACTGGACCTAATTCTGCACAAATCATCCTTCTGCTTAACACCAAGCACCTGCACTACCCAGACAGCATGTTCTTGCGTGGAGGCCAGTTTGCTGCTTTGCTGCACTAAGTTTAAAATATAGAAAAGTACTAAATTACATTTAAACTCTGTTTAAAGCTAAGAGGCGTTTTAGTGTATTTTGCAATGTAGACTCGTTCAACGGAGGAAATACATAGCTCACTTACCCAAAATGCATCTTTAAACTGCAGCTGTGTCATTATGAGCAACGCGCCCTGCGGAGCGGAGGGAATCCTGCCCAGAGGAGTTCACTCAGAACGAGCAGCAGCACCGGTGCTGGGTTCCAGAGTCCTTGCTAGAGGCCGTCCCGGAGTCCTTGCTAGGCTCGTCCTTGCTAGTCCGAAGCAGCAGGTGAAGCGCGCGTCCGGCCTCTTCCCCAGCCGAGGAGGGGAGCAACCGCATGGGCAGCACCCAGCTGTGCCCAGGCCCTCGCCCCAAACCTGTTTCTCTTCTGGGAAACTGCTGGTGTTGAAATGAGGAAGCCGGGGGAGGCCGGCGGGTGTGAGCGGGGCCGCGAGCGCGCGTGAGCTGCCGGCGAAAGGGAGAGGCGGCGGCGGCCGCTGCAGGAGCGATGGGGATGCAACCGAAACCAGCAGCACGCAGTGCAGACACGTAAGCTGGGAGGAAAGCGGGGTCAAAAGCTGAGGTGACGCTGTGGTGCTGCAGAGAAGATGAACAAAAAGCGTGTGCCACGTTTCTCCAGTCCCTTCGGAGGTGGGTAGAGCGGCGGTATGAATGTGTACGTACGTGCATATGCCCACATGAGAACACAGGAAGTGTAGCTGCAACGTTGCATTTTGCAACTGAAAATGCTTTTCAATGCTTCGAATAAACTACAGATGTCTTCAGTGTAGAGGAGTCTGCACCTGCATGCATAGATGCCTTTAGGTGCATCTAGAAATGCTCTAATTTACATCTCCTCGCACAAATATTCCTATGAGTAAGTGGAGTACATGAGAGACAAAAGTAAAATCCAAGCTCTTGGAAGATACTATATAGGAAAGTGAAGGGTTTCTTGGGCCCTGGATGAAGTGCTTAAGAAACCTAGAGCAAAATTTCCAACCACAAGCTAAATAGGCTGAAATGGGATTTTTACAGTAGGCCTCCAAATAACTGATAATAGCAAAATATGTCTAACACTTCCATAAAACCCTCCTCAAAAGCCCCATACTACAAGAGAAGTTATCTCTCTTCATCTCTATAATTTGTTAGAGAATCTGTATTTTTGCATAGAATTTAATAGAGCCAGAAAAAGGAAAGAGGAAAAAGAAGAAAGCTGCCACCTTGGCTGCCTTTGAAGGACCGTGAATTTGTAGGAAGTGTTTTTAAGAATGTTTTGTCTTAGTCTGTCCTAATGGTGAGGCTTAGGCCCAAGGGTCTCAGCATTGTGTTTCCAAACTACAGTGTTGTTTTGAAACTTACAGTTTTGCTGTTGCTGCTGGGGTTTGTTTAGAAAATGCATTAGGTGAATGCAACATTGATTCAAAATGATTTGCTCATTTTGCACTGTTTTGAGTGTGGCCCAAAAAGCTGGTTGTCTGAGCCAGCCTGGGGGCCAAGTCTGTCCCCCCCTCCATAAGCTGGTGTCTCCACTCTCTGCACAAGCATCTCCCTTCAGGAGCTGGATCCTTCCCAACCCAGTTAGATCCTGGGCTGATGTGAATCACGGTCTGTCTCTTTCTTACTCATCTTTTTCCTTTTTGCTAAAGAGGGAGGGGAAGTAGAGAAACAAAAAGGTTCAAGGAACAAGGATTCTGTTAATAAAAAAAAAAAAAAAAATTAAAAAAAAATTAAAAAAAATAAAAAAAATAAAAAAAAAATAAAAAAAAAAAAAGGAGAGAGAAAGAACGAGGCTGTTGGTTAGAATAGGTGTTTTGACCGGGACAATTGTATGCCAACAGTGGGACAATGACACCTTGTCTCGCTGGAAAGCGTTTTGCTGCGCAGCCCAACCACAGCACGTGTGTGAGTACGTGGTGGGTATGGCAGCATTGCTAGCCAGGAGCTGGAGCTGTTCTCTTTCTGCAAGGCACTTGGCTACCCTGGCTCTGTCTTTTTTCATTAACACCCTTCCGCTTTAATCACCACTGTCCTTTTTTTGGGGTGTGCGAAGGGAAGAAAGGGAGCCCCTTGCTGTCTCTTTGAGTGGCACCTTGTGCTGGGCTGGTTCCTTCTGGCAAGCTTGGGTTTATGCAGGTTTGCTTCAAAGGTTCCTTGAAGCTGCAACTGCTCCATAGTCCAAATAGCTCAAAATATACAGAAAAAAAAATAAAGACATCTTGCCTAAGGGTTAAATGGGGTCACTTTGTCCATGGTTATTTGTGCTGCCTGTGTTGTTCAGGACAAGGAGCTTGCACTGTGTCCTCTAATGGTCCTGAGACTGCCCAAGTCTATATAGCACCTGAACATCTCCAGAAGAAATATGCAGGTTGGAAGGGGCCTCGGGAGGCCTCCATCTCCAAGCACAGATAAGCTCAGAGGTAAATCCCAGTGTGCAGAGCCTTCGTGAGCTCAGAGCATCTCCCGGGTGGAAGCGCCTTCTCAGCCTCTCCCTCGCTGCTTCATTACCCGTATTTCCAAACTTCTCTTTATCTAGTCAGATTTTCCCTTGCTGGAATGTGTCACTGTTGCCTCATGTCATTTCATCATGCACGTCCGAGAAGCCTCGCTTATTTATACTGCCAGGGTGATTTTGCTTGTACTGTCACTCATCCATTTCCCCTGAAATGAATTGTATGTTTGGCAGGATGTTTTTTTGTAGATTTAAAATGCACAAACTGCTTTATGCTCTGGAAAATTTTCAAGTCTAAGCTCTATAATATTGGTACTTCATCTAGCTGCTGTCACATTAATCTCCCTTTGCACTGTTCACCTGACATTTTACATGCGATGTTTGTTTAGAAATCCAATTTTGCTGGATCCTTGATTTAATGAATGGAAGGATTTTGGAGCAAGCACAAGAGTTTTCTTCTCTTCATTGACTCTTGCTGCTCTTTTGTTCCTCTGAAGGTCTCTCTTAGATGCTGTTAAAGGAATCATCCTAATGCATATTCCCAAGGAGTGGGACTTGGCCTCTGACTCGGAATAACTGATTTTTGAGGATGCTGGTGCTGGAGAAGCAGGTTTCCTTGCCAGCAGGAAGGCTCAGTCTGCACCTAAGACATCGGAGTGGTTATTGCACAAAGTGCCTTTATCAGCTTTAATATTTGAACTGAGGCTATTGTGCGCATGCCGCTTACAAAGTGAGAGGAGTCTTAATGGGCCGGGGACCTCCAGTCTAATTCTTCCAAAGCAAATACTGGAATGAAATGTGGAATTAGCCGAATCTGATCTTACCATCTAAAAGAGATCTGGAACGTCTTTTGCTTGGTAAAGCTTGTGATGGGAGAGAAAATGAGAAAAAAATATATATATAATTTCAGTACCAGATACTGCTGTCAGCCTTCAATGCAAACTCTGGTTTTTCTCTAAGGAATTGGGTGAGGTGGCAACCCAAGGGCAGGGCCAACCCTAGCCACTTCGAGGAGCCTTCCGTGGCCGCTGCTGACCGTGAGCGCTTCAGAGCCAGCCGTTGCATTTAAGTACCACCAGAACGGTAAGAAAGAGGATTTCCTCTGACTCGTTAAAGCTGCAGCTTCTATTTAATTTCTGTTCACAGTGAAATAGCTGTAAGATGTGATGGAAACAACTCTAGCTCATTGTGTTTCTGCTCTGCAAGGGTCAGAGGCGCTGGGTGAAGCGGAGCCCCTCGTTCAGCGCCGGCTTTTCAGCTCTGCTGCCCCTCACTGTTCTCGTGCAGCTTCCAGAGAACAGGGATAGCCGGGGCTGAATAGAGAGGGTAGATTGCCAATTTGGGCACCCTGAACACCAGATCGAACTATCAAAAGCCACAAATACTTAAAAGGCTGTGATTTATGAAAGAAAGCACTAGTAGACTTTTGAGTCTAAAGGAAAAGAAGCCTAATTTTAAGAATATTATCAGACGTCAAAAGAAGTCTACATGAATTCACCCTAGGACTTATAGAAAGCTTCAATAGGATATGACCTTATTAAACGACTTTCAGCACTCCTCCAAATCTATATTCCAGCTACATTAACAAGTATAATTATATTGTTTCCCTTTGAAGCATTAGTTTCCTATTCCAATAAAATTATAGCAAAAGCTGCAAAGTGATGACAGCTCTAGTTCTATCTTACAGTTGGCTAAAATGCAGAAATATCTGAGTTGTTTAAAACAAGAAGCAAGAATGATCTCTGATGGACTCTGACACGTGGGTTGCACTCTCTGTTTGGAATATTCTGCTCATTATAGCAGATAAAAAGTGAACATATGTGAGTTGCCAAGTTGAATCTTTCTTGCCCTTACTTTTCAAACTCTTTCACCCAATCACACCATGCAACGGGCTCACGTTTATGAATGAGAATTGTGACGCTTCCAACTGACGTTAACTTTCAGAGGTTTTTACTATAAAAATTGTGTAATGTCCACACATGCCAAATTAAAACAAAGCAAGAAACACATCACACTTTAAAAAATGCGGTTCAGAAAAGCTAAATGCAATCCCTGTTTTTTTGAATCTCCTTTCACTCCTAGATCAGATGGTGGGTGTTCGGTTTAGAAAAGGTAAGTGTTGCCAAAAGCTACATATTCCCTTCCCGTGCCGTTAACTACTCGGGTCATCGTTTCAGAGAAGTGATTCCCCACTAAACACGCTACTGCACACTGCTCCCCTCTCAGTGTATTGCTAAGGGTGACCCATAGGTATATATGCAGAAAGGATATAAGGAATAAATGCAGAAAATACAGGAAGACAGACAAGTCAATTGTTTTAATCCAACCAATGAAGAGGGGCTTTGACATTGTAAAAACCCACTGCATTGTAATGCTTAGATTTGTACATTTAAAAAAAAAAATCCTGTAGATGTAAAAATAACATGGTTTTTATACAGTAACACTCCTTGTAGAAACCATTTAAAATTAAGCAGAAACCTCTTAAACATTTGAGGCATTCCTCTACGTGTTTCTCACCTAACACAGCTAATAGCGACACTAAGCATTTCCCCCATGCCTCCCCAGTTAAACTTGTTTAAAAAAAAGTAGTGTCTCAGACAACACATTTTGCATTCTTTTGGAATCCACTTTTTTTTCCCAAATACAGCAGCATCACTCTTCACAATACAGTACTACATTTTAAGTAAGTTCTTTCCCAATGCTATATAATTTTGGATGTAAACATTTAAGATTAATTTTGAAGAGGCCCAGGGAAGTCTGCAGGAGGGCAATTACATTCTAAATGCAATATATTTACAAACCGTAGTCTATTATAATTACAGCATAAAACTTGCAACAAAGCTGAAAAGTGGGTGCTTTTAACAAAAGTTTCAAACGAAAGAAAGGGAAGAAATAATAGATTATAAAATAAATAATCTAAAGTTCTTCATGGTAGAAATGTTCATCGTGAAGCTGCCTGCCATAATCTGTGGCTTCACTGTTAAGAAACAAATCCTGGTTCTTCAGAATTTCTTCTTCAGAAAGCTTTTTATCATCATTCAAATCCATTTCTTCAATAAGGTGAAGAGCCTTTAAAATAAATAGACATGTTGCATTATATGGATACTTGTATTTATAAATATACTTCTGGAATGGCTTTGTCAAATCCTGCCACTACACCACAATTTTTAACAAGCTAGATAAGATTTTATATTCAGACCTGAATCTTTTTATCTCATTTTGCTTCCTCATCCTCCTTTCTGTTTGATGGCAAAATCATAAAATCAAACCTCTACCCTCACAACCAATTAAAAAGCAACAAATCAATATTAATGCCATTAGCTGTATTTTGAGAGCAGGAGACAGTATCAAAACAACTCTCCACGTAGTGAAGATTCATCATCTTCCTGGAAGCACGAGTCGTCCTTGTCATCCCTGCTCTCTCACAAGTGTCCCCGTTACCCTGCTCACCTATTTGCCCTGTGCCTCACGAGGCAGCCGGAGCAATTCGTTTCCTTCCCTTCTAAAAGCAAAAATTAGCCATGCTGAATGTTCTTAATACTGAACCATGACAACATCAGATAATGCTGAAAATTTAAGCCACTTTCAAAATTTACTTATTATATAGAAAAGGATGAAATTCAACAGTTAAAAAGCAATTGCAGAAAATTTACTTAACTGGGTTATTTAAAAGTTGCATTATGTAGCTCAAAGATATCAACCTAGTGCAACAGCTCTACTGCTCTATATTATTTAGCCACCAGATTTCCCAAGTCTTCTTTTTAAAGCCTAGATAAGACTGCAATATTCAGCTTTCCAAACATCAACTTAAAACTCAAGCAATGCCACCATTTTTTTAGGTGACTTTGCTAGGCCCTGTCAGTAATAGATGGAAAATAGCACATTAAAGAAAAAAAACAATTTTTTTTCTTGCAGAATGGAACTATTACAGTACCATTGCCCTCAGACATAAATTGAACGAGTAGCAAATAACCGCTAAACAAACATAAAAAACAACAAAACATATACATTCTTGGTAATGCTTGGTCTTTGGGTTTTGGTTACTATGCAATAGTATTGTTTCTGTGAAGTAAAAGTCAACCGCCCCCATGAGCTCGGTATGTTAAAAGAAATGCAAAGATTTACAGATCCCTATTTACAAAAACACCACCAGAGCAATTTTGCAGCTCAGAGGTGAGCTCCTGTGTGAGCACTGAAAGCTGGCTCCTGGCCAGGCTGCTTTTTCTGCAATCAACAGAGTTGAAATAGTAATAGGAGGCACTTTGGTAATGAGATGTTCCCAACACAGAGGATGGGTGACGCTGTTTAACACCAACTGTACTCCTGGCTGTAGGAGTAATTATGGAGGTATCGGGAGACACAGTGTTCTTGCCTTTCTGAATACCAAAATCCTTCAAAGGAAACAGATTTGCACTAATTAAGATAAAAAGTTATTAGCAGAAAGGCAGAAATCCTCTCTTCAGTCAGCTACTGTAAAGTCTGATTATTAAAATAGGTTGCTCTGAAACATTAAGTGCTTCTACTGCCTGCTGGGAAAAAAAAAAGACAACTAAAATGAGAATGCACTCAAACCCATTAAGGCATTCAGCCCCTGATTAAACCATTTTAGTTATCACCATTTTAAAGTTTGCATTACAGCATCTTGAATTATGGAATAATTTAATTTTCTTGTATTTATGCAAATACAAGTTTTATAACTATAGATTATAGCAATTTATCAAGCTGGAAGTAGCATGATCAATTTTTCTTTTCAAAATTGTGCTGTTAATATGTAAACAGCCTCTTTTATTACCATACTTCATTAGATTTACCTGTAATAACTTTAAAATAACTGTTTAAAATATCATACTTTTAAGTCAAAAGAGATGAACGGCTTAAACATGTATAACAGTATTGTGTTATATAATTTTTTTTACAAACATTCATGCAACTATTAAAATATATAAAGCATATTTAAAGTAAAGGCCTGCATTCTCTGTCAAACTGAAAAGAAAGTTTAAAATATATACTAAGATCTACAAATTCTTTTTCAGTACTATAATGCAGTAAATCAGTATCAGAATCAGTTCATCACTTTATGTTGTGATAACTTCAGAATTCTACTCAATTTAATTTAAATCTAAACAGTAATTATTAAAGCAGTCAGAACACACACCTCCTCCTGTGCAATGCCCTGATTATTCGGTACTATCCAAGACAAAAGCTCCTGAGGGTTGAGTTTCCCATCGTTATCCTTGTCATAGTCATTCACGAATCGGTCCTTCTCAACAACTATCCATTCTGGATCTTCACTTGCAGCTAAAAAGAAACATTTGTCAAGTCTAAAATGATTCTTTAAAGAAAAAAAAGAAAAACAGAAAAAAAGCCAGTTTTCACATTTTCTAAGGAAATTGTCTTGATTTAATCTGAGAGAACATGCAAGTAATTTCACTGAAGATGAATGAA
>JAVCKT010024091.1:0-14193 GCA_032273925.1 Rhynchotus rufescens
ACACCAGAGTCTCTCCTCACCAGTCCTATCCTCATCCCAGGGCTATCAGTTGCTGTCATGGAGGGGCCAGCTCCACTATATTTCTATTAAAAATACTGGGTGTGTTTTAACAGATTAAGTCCAGTATAGTTCTTTGAAAGACAAGTCAGAATTGTCTCTTTCCCGAGCTGAAATCCTCAGGCTGAAATGAGATAGCTGGAAAAACTATGAATGTCTCTGGACACATAGCTGGATGAGGTGGGATTTATGATAGGTCTTTTAGTCTTTGCCCTGCCTCCTGACTGCTTTGGCTTCTCTTCTCATCTGTGTGATTCCTGTTTCATGCAGCAGTAGGAAATTTATATCTGACTCTGAGATCTGGATTATACTTTTAGGCCCAGCATATAAAAGTTAATCATACAAATCATAAGCCTGACAAAGAAAGGAAGAAAAATTGCAGAAAAAGTAGAAAAGAAAAACCAACAAGCAAACAACAACAAACCCTATAATAAAATATGTAGGACGGCATTTTCACAGATGGAGAAACCTAAGATGCTCTCCATAGCAAGATATTAATCCACTTGCTTCTTTACTGGCAGATATGAGAAAGAAGCAACAATTTCTGAACTACAAGTGAATTTGGGAGAGTGCAAGACATCTAGTATAGAGTTTCAGAATCTGTTATTGTTTAAAGTGAATAAGGAGCACACACATATGATACCCACATAGCAGAAAGGCAAAAATATGAGTAGAAGAAAATGGAGTTATATATTTACACAGAGAGAGGAAAAGTTATGAACAAATCTATTATGTTGTTAATTATATTTGGAATATTATAGGTGCCAATTTACAGTTTTTTTTCTTATCTGCAGTTTAAATTCTATTCTTCTTTCTAGATATTCTAAAGCAATAAGCCACGCCTTGGCAAACTGATGCAAAGCCTCTGGAGGATACAATATTTTGGACTATTATATAACTTATATGAAAATATCTCATTTGTCTCTTCCTTTTCTCTGGCCTGCCACAGAGACATGTATCTTACCTAGCCTCAATCTCTTAAACACATTGGTTATTGTTGATTTAAAAAGTACATTGTTTTGTTATACCTGTTCATTTCTCCTGTGTATTCAAAGACATATCTGATAATTATAGTGATAAAACAAAAGCTTTGATTCTTTTAAGATTTATACATATACTTAATTGTGATTAGTTCCACTGACTTCTCTGGCTATCTTCAAGATAGGCTGTTCTAGTATGTTTATATATTTGTACTGCCTTGGGCTCTACAGTCTTCCTTCCTTTATTTATTTATTTATTTTAAATACCTGCAACCTGCTATAATCTGCTAAAATAGATTTGAGTTGTTTATATATTTTAAATATAAATATATTTCAAAATATTTACAAAACATTACTCTGTTCTATCTGCAGAATTCTACTAGAAATAGCAAAGTTGCATAGGAGTAAATATGAAGCTGTTTTGGAAATTAAAAAGAAGAGGAAAAACAGATGTAGTGACTTTTCAGGTCCCTGTTAGAATTTGATGGTCTGGTATTTTTATTTGTAAACAAACAGTTAAATGCCATCCTTGGATCATCATTCCTGGTCTTCTCTTGCTTAAAAAACTCTAAACTTTGCCCAGTTATACCTTCATCTTCTGAGCTCAATAGTTTTTATTTGACTAGAAAATAACTTGTGTTTTTCTAACTTCTACCTCGCAGAAAGTCAGTTTCTCTTTAGTTAGAGCTTTTTTTCTCCAGATAGCAATTTTGTGCAGACTTTTAATATTTTTTTTTTTCTGTAGCTTTCTCAATTTTTCATCTTCTAAAAACAGAGGCTCTGAAGTTAAACACTGTGCTCTAATTATGGTCTCACTGTGTTGAGAAGAGATAGTATCACTGTTTCTTTTTTTTTTCTTTCTTTCTTTTTTTTCTTCACTACTCCCTACTCCCCTGTGAATATCTCTGGGCCCTCATTAGTCTTTTCTGGGCCCTCATCAGTCTCTCCTACTGTGTTCCAGTAGGAACTCATTGCCGGTTTCAAATACCTTTAAATCCTTTTCAGAATTATAACTCTCCATTTTTTTCATGTCAAATATATTGCATTGAATTTTAACACTTTATATGAGCAAAATCCTCTATTTTTATCTTCTCAAGTGATTCAGACTATTTAATCTAAATAATTTTTTCTCTCTTTTATTATTATTTATTATGATGATGATTCACTACTCTTTCAGTTATATATTTTTAGGATTGAGTGAATCAATTCTTATGAAATGTTGAATGTTGAATGTTTCACAATTCTTTTGTAAAAAGCAGTGTCAATAATGATTTCCTATAGTTGTCTATAGTTCCAGATTTGGCACTTGGTCCTTTCTCAATCCACTGATGCTGTATAGATTCAAAATTTACGCAGACATTTTCATATTAATTGAGAACAACTTAGATAAATTTAAATTGGAAATTTTAGGTATCTGAATTGGAATCTGGAAAGAACTGGTACAAATTTAGGATACAGAAAACAAGCACTTAATTGCTGTCTTCTTGTAAAGGTATTTACATTTCACAAGTATAAGAACCTATGAATTAAAATGCCCTATAAGTTAGCATTCAGCTCCAGATTCAGACACATAAACCTATGTGTAAAAAAAATAGGTGTCTGGATGTCTAAGCTCCTTCTATAGAAACAAGCAAAACATAAATGCCTATTCTATGATGAATTAAATAGATGTCTAAACTCTAAATAGATTGCACTGGAAGAAATCTCATCTCGACACCTTGCTTGCCCCACTTAAATATAGTTTCTAAATCTGAAGCTGAAGTCTTACAAAAAAGGCAGGATTAAACTGCTTAAATAAGAACATGAAATGACATTTTCAACACCAAGGAGTATCCCACCTCACCACTAGTTGCTCTTCTAGGAGGGCACAGCTCTGCTGTAGTTTGTGTCACATCTGCCAGCCCGATGCAGACAGCTTAGCTGGCATTAGAGATCTATCTGTGATGATTGAGCAGGTCCTCAAATGTCACAGAACTCTGTTTATGAGGATACAAGTCTATCCAAGTCTTGACAAAGCTAAATGACTCAAGGGGGGGGTCTTACATGTAACCCAGTTTACATAAATATTAAGCCATGGCATATGTTAGTCTACCCAGAATGTATCAATGAGTCTAGTCAGGGCAACTTTCATGACATGTATGAAAAATTATATTCAAGACTATGGATTTAACACTATTTCTAACTCCAGACAGCTTTTAAACTGTCAGCTTTTCAAATGAAGTAATGGACATGCGATCCATTTAGAGAAAAAAAAAAAAATCCCTTCCACTACGCTGCCAGGGAGCATCAACTTTCTGCCTTTGTTCTGTGGGATCTGAGGCAGGGGGAAAGATATTTTTTTGTTCTCCTTAGAACTAACAAACTAGGAAGATCAAAACAAAGATGAGAAGAAAGAAACATAAAATAAAATTGATAATTATATTTTGTTTTGCAAAGTTCAGAGCAGCAGGGCCTAATGTCTAGGGCTAGTCTAGAACTTCATTATTGAATAGCTGATTTGCAAGTTGATGTGAAAAGTTTTTTAAAAAATCTTTTTTTTAAAATTAGTATCTCCAAATTGAAATGCAGAGAGTTCTACAGTTTTGCAATGATTTCTATTGAACTGATCAATATTTATCTCATAGAAATGTGTTTCCATGTTGCAGATTATTTTCAAGCCAAATTATCATTAGATAAATTTGGAATATAAATATGGTCTCTTTCTATTTATGTGGTAAATTTCTTGGATGTTTCACTACAAATTCACTTTAAATATCTCACTTGCAAAATTGTCATTCTTCTACCTCTGAAAGCTTTTTATTAATTGCTAAATCCTTTTAATCATATAAACATCAATACTTCAACAATAAGTATCACGATGCCACATTCAATTTTCAAAAGTGTAGAAATAAACAGTATCTGAATATGGTTACAAAACAAATTCTGAACACATAAACACATAAGAGTTTAAGAAAAATAAAGCTGTTGCCAACCAATATGTGGACTTATGTGGAAATAATGTTACATCTATCTGTAATCAATAAAAATCTTAACAGTTACAAGTTTCTGGGTTTTTTACACCTGCTTAATATCCTCTACTGAATATTTACAATATTCTGTGATTCATCTAAAATCTGAAATTTGACCATTACATTTTCTTCCAAACTATAGGGGCGAAAGCACTTTAAAGATTGGTGCCATTTTAAAGAAGCAAAACAATTGGCATACAAGACAGTTTCTCATCGATCTGTGTGCTTAATAAAGCTAAATGTTAGGAAGACTAATGTACCATACTGATGTTTTAGGAATTTCATTAACGTATATGAAAGACTGTCATAACTCACTCACTTCTGTTGAGTTTATGAGCCATGGGTTTTCTCCAGCTCATAAAATCAACTTGCTTAACACAATACAGTGACTGATGGCATCAGAGATGACGCTTCATGAAGCAAGGTGACTTTTTTTTTAATAAGTTTTGTAGGACAATGGAAAGATATTGAGAATAGAATTGGAATTAAGAGTCTATGAAAATATTATTCTGACTTAGTGATAAGCTAATTACAAATAGCCTCTTGCTGTTACTCTTTGTAAATAACTGGGACATAATGCTAACTCACAATATCAACAAATTAATGTTATTTTTTCACATATTTGAATGTAGCACACCTGGCATGAAAAAATCCTAACTGCAAAAAGTAATCACAGAATCACAGAATATTCAAGGTTGGAAGGGACCTCTAGAGATCATCTAGGTAGGAAGGTAGGAACCTTCCCGCTCAAGCAGGCACACCTAGAGCATGGGGCACAGGGTGGCATCCAGGCGGGTTTTGAAGACCTCCAGAGAAGGAGAATAAAGCATTTCAGAATAAAACATTTCAGCTCATATGAAAACTTTTGCTCAGTGTAAAACAAGTTCTTCCATTTTTTTTCTTTTTGTTTCAGTTAGAAAATGTGAAACAAAAAATCAAGTTCTCTTTAGTCCAGCTCTTTATCATCCAGCTGAACAGTCAGACAAACAAAAAGGTTATTCAGACTGTCCTAAATCTCATAGCACCCTCCTCAGCTCTTTCCTGATCTCTTGGCAATTTTCTTCATTCTTTATTTGGTAGATTCTTTTTAATCTTCATTACATCAGAATTTCAAGGTTCAGTTGAGTCTTAGAATTCTTTTATTTATGTTTTAAAATTTCATTTGAAAAAGCCAAATGAAACAAATGAAACTGCAACAATATACTACGGTATTATTGATGATAAAGGAGAAAATAAAATTTTGTTTCCTTACATCTGCTTCTTATAATTTGTCTAAAAATAGTATCAGTAAATGAATTAGGAGTTTTCATTTCAGATAGTATGACCTGCTTGTATATTTTACATCTTTTTCCCCTTCTAACTACTGTTTTGCTGTCTCCATCCTGCCTATGCCTAGATGTCTGCTCAGATTTTTTTTTTTCAAGATAAATTTGCCAAATACTCCATGGTAGTCTGTTGTTTTCAGCTGACTCTGAGCACAGACAGACTACATTGTGAAAGTCCTGCTTGTGCACTAATGCCACTATAATGTGAAATGTCTCAGGACAGACCCTGAACTACATGATGTTTCCATGTTGCAGATCAAATGGACATGTTTTACAGCAACAAAATGAGTCAAGTTTCTTGGAGCTGTTCTGAAGTCTGAGTTCCATCTCATTCACTTTTCGGCTGCCTCCACTTGTTTAGCCTCTTATCAGTTTACATATATCACAAGGATAAGACACTCCTTTAGCCAAGTTAATTATACTGTCTTCATCCCATGCGATCATGAGCAGGCCTGGTTATTTTAATCATCTTCACGCCCACTTTTCTATATACACTTTGCTTCCACGGTAGCCATTCTGAAATGTGTGAGCTGGACTCTTGCCTAGAAGTAAGCTGATCCCTGCATTACCCTGAAATGTTCTCATTGCATTTACTTCTAATTGGGTAATGTATTGCACTGTTTTTATATGACATTTTGTTCCTTGCTATCAAACATTCCATGTTTTTTTCATGACATGATTTATAAGACTTCCTTGTCACCTACCTCCCTGCCAATTCTCCCAGAGATTCATCTCTAGATTGTTCTGTTTCTTCCAAAGTCTCACCCTAGCACTGCTGCTAATTGAATATTTGCATACTCTGTTCCTTCCGTCTGGAACTCCCAACCCTTTGAACTAACTGAATGTCCCTTGCCAAAGACTTTTAAAAGTCAGGCTGAAACTTTCCACTTTGAATATTGCTTTCTGTGCTTATATGTAATCTCTTTCGAAATGTATGGAGACCAGAAAAGTTTCCACATTCAAGTGATCAGAAGTGAGAGATAGCATCTCTCACTAGCAAATAAACTGTAGAGATAGCAAATAAACTATAGTCTCATCTGTGAAAGTGGCATTTTCTTGTAGAATTACATGGCAATGACAATTGCATTATGATTGTCACATATGTAGACAAAAATTCAGGATGTCCTCCTAGGCAAAGCTTTTGGTTGCTTATGGAAGGACAGCAAAAGCAAATGCAGAATGGTTTTCAGACTCTTCAGTGAACACAAGTCTGTTACATACAAAAAATGGTAAATAATATATACTTCCGTAAGTATATATTTTTATTCATGTAGGTGATGCTTAGTAGCATACATGAGTTGCAGTGCATGGGTTAAAAGACAATTCTTCTAAGAAAATTTAAGATAGATTCCGATCTCCTCCTATCCCTTCTTTCCCTGTCTGTCTAAAGACTTCTATTACCCTTTCAGTCTTCCTCTTATTGTCGCTACTGTGCATAATTCCAAATTTAGGCCTTGCCAGTCTAAGAGTTTTGTGCCAATATACACATGACGTTATCAAATTAGCTTCAGAAGTTGCTGTTATCACTGAAAGTGCTAAGATAGATACCAATAAAAAACAATGCTCACTAGAATGAGTGTCTATCAGATAATGAAATTAAGCTATGTCAGTGTAAGTATTTTTTTACATCATAATAACACTTCTGCACCAGACATTCCACTATTTTGTCTTTCTGAGATAGTCTTTAATATAATTGCATTGGAAAAAGGTCGTAATCCTACAGAAATAAAGAATAAACACTAATATGAGCCTCATAAGCACAGACTATTAGGAATTTTATCTCAATGACTCTGCTTTTTCTTAAGCATATGTAGGTATCTTGAAACTTTGGCTGATCTGACTTTAAGTATTTTGTTAGCCGACCCAAGTCATAAAAAGATTAAATTTTTGTTTGTTTGATATTAGAGGTACCAATATGAAAATAAATAAATAAAACTTTCATATTTAAACATATCCATGAAATATCACATCTCAGTGAAGTTTGGGAAAATTGGAAAATTTGGGGAAGTTTTCTCTGTGAGAAAAACTTTTACTTTCTATAGGTGAGCACAACTTTTGGACTCCAATAGCTGTAAACTTTCAAGCCACATCCAGGTAATTTAACATCCTTATATCAGCAATGGTCATTCCCTTGTTATTGATGAGAGTCTTTCAGTGATTACATTAATGCCAAGAATATCCAGAGCTATCCTAGACTCCCAATAGCCACACCCTTTAAAGTGTACAGATCCTGTAATTATTCTCTCCAAGGACCCTGTCTTTTCAGGATGAAGATTATGGACAAGTGTCAAATGTTCACCCATCTTCTTGTTCTTACCTCCTTGGGAAACACCTGACACTGGCCACTCTAAGCAGCATATTTGACTATGAAGGCACTATTGAGGCTCTATTTTAACTCAGTTTTCTCCACCAGCATTAGCTATCTCTTTAAGAAAGTTAAAAGTTAAAATTAAAAGTTCTATTCATTTAGCAGTGTTTATAAAGCAGAAGAATATTTAAATAACTGGTATCAATATGCTATTATGAATGGGAATTAATTATGTAAAGTGTTTGATTTTCAGGATCATAAGGAAGACTTTGCTGAGATGTCCTAGCATGTTAAAGGTTTAGCAAGAGATTATCTTTGCAACAAGGGCAGGGTTTGGCTTTTTTATTATCTTAAGATTTCAACATTGATGAATGCCTCTTAATAATCATCACGGAGGAGAGGGGAACATTCACGTTTTGCCTAGGCATCTGAATTACCTATCATAACATCATATGCAGAAGTAATGCTAGTAAGTAAGTGAAAATGTACTAATATTAATAGAAAGTTGCTCTCTAATGCAAAAATTAAATAAATGAAAAGGGATTTTAGATATATTTAATGAGAGCTTACTAACACTGAAGAGATACAATAGTGCACAGGAATGTATGTCATTTCTGCAACTGCAGTTTAGCTCACAGTTTTGTCTCCTTCTGAAGTTCTGTTTCTCTTCTGTAGCTCCTCACATTGATTCATCATTCTACTCAAGGAAAGGTTTATGCTCTCCAACATTTCTCAAGATATGTTCTCTGAAACCTCTCAGTACAACCGCCTGCCCAGTCCTGCAGGCAAGCACCAACAGAGCAGCAGCTGGTTGCATAGTCTTTCAAAGAATTTTAGAGGAAAAAAGTATTTTTGTATTGACATGATGGAATTGGAGTCAGGAAAAGTAGACATAAAGGATGTATACATGTGAATACCAAAGGGAAAACTAATTTTTCTAAAAGATGGATATTACAAACCAAACATGCACATTTATTACCCTATTTTTACTTTCAACAATGTATTTTTTATCATTTTAGAATTGTGAATTAGGGCTTAGATTATGAATTCAGTTCTCAATACTAGTTTGAGGAAATTAAACTTCAAATAAATCAGTGTGAGTTTAGGCTAATACAATTTATACATATGTATTCAGTTTAGCCTTTCTGGTATGTGACAATGCTAAATATGTATTCCTGAGTGGAAAGAGTTCTTGTAGAGATGCTCATCGACAGGGCTGTAATTATGGTTCAGAAGCTTAGCATCTTCCCGTGACTACTCTGGCTAATCTGATTTTATATTATGCATATATATTCCAGAGATTTTCCTTTACACACAGACACACAAATGATCATTTTCAGGTAGGGGATAGCCCACAACACATAAAAGAAAAGGAACAGACTCTTCATTTTGTAGTTTTAAAGCACAAAGATCTTCATTAGAAAACTTGGTGAGTTCCTAGCGTGTTCACATGCTTTGTGGAAGGAGCACAAACTGAGTGCCTAATGTTGGATAATCTAACCCAAAGGTGCCAAATAAATACAGGAAATAATTACAAATGGTCTGCACTCCCAAGAGCTACTGAGCACACACAACAAATTCATTTATGTTGTAGTTGCTTATATCAGGTTTCATTTTGGCCCTCTATTTAAGCTTTACATCCTAAATGGTTGCTGCAGAATCAGATCTTTGAGAAAGACATATGACTGGCAGAGGATAAATATTTTACATGGAATAACTACTTATTGCCTGAAGTCTTTGGCATGTTATCTAGCAGAAAAAAAAAAAAAAAAAGCATTTTAATAAATGCCAACCACACCTACAAAAGATAAGTACCATCACAAATCATACTCACTTATTCCAAGATTATCATTTGATAACCAGTCCAAATTGCTGTTGAGATAATAGCACTTCTTTTGATGTTACTGGCAGAGTGCAGGTAAAAATATTTCTGTGTTTGGCTTTCACCATTAATGCTAAGATTTTACAAAATCTAACAACAACACAAGAGCCAATGCATAAGAGGAAGAATATTTTCTCATACTACAGTAAATTAGCTGCATTTCAGCATACTTTGGAAGCAATGTCTACCTAACAGAAATGAGCAGCTTAGTGAGAAGTGTATAAATAACTGCTTATTTTACTGGGTATGCTTTGGAAGCATTCAGTACAATAATCTATTTTAGCATCAGACTAAGTTTTGGAAAAGCACTTGTAGCAAATATATGTTCTCCCAGTGCTGAGAAAAGCCAAGTAACTTTTTTTTTTTTTTTTGGAAAAGATATAAACTGTCTGTATCGTTGTAACAGATTTCTCTCCCTGACACCTCAGGTCCATATCCGTTCAAAGGCTTTCTTTATAACATCCCAGAAAACTAATCAATGTCAGGTTTACACCAGCATGGAGCAGAATCTCTGGTTTATCAGTTTGAAACAATGGGATCCTTTATGCGGGAAGATGGTGACTCACTGTCTTGTTTGTCCTAGCTAATGAGAACTAACAGAACTGTCTGTAATGGATGTGCCATGGATATTACTGTGGGAACGTGCCTGCAGGAAGTGATCCAACTATCTTCAACTGCGTAGTCAAAGATGATTGTTATTAAAATAATTTTGGAAACTCATGTACAAGATGTACTTGAATTACACTGTGAATAAGTTAACGATCGTTCTAACTTATCGTAGCTGTTCTGCATGCATGTTTGACATGCAGCTTGTTGTCATTTTAATGCTGTGTATGTGTGTGGGGAGAGAAGGTGTGAGCAGACCTAGTCTGCTGACTCATCTTGATAGATTGATTGGGTTTTATCAGCACTGAATCAGAAAGAGGAACAGCGAGTGGTTCTCCAAAACAAAGTAGCTTGAGGGAAAAGACTGAATATCCTACCTCAGACCTTAAAGTAAATCAGCCCAAGAAAGTCTCAGTTCAAGTGATTGGAAGCTTGTTTGGGATTTCTGCCAGGGTTTTGTTACACAATAAATTAAAACCCCCAGAAGTAGGAGACGGAAATCTGTTTAAGACTCTTCTTTGTATGTTTTCTGTATGGGAAAAAGGCTGAGATAACTCATCTCCCAGGAGTCAGCAATTACCCACCAGGAGCTAGATGCTGCTTAGAAAGCACAGGTACCCCAGATGTGATAGAGCAGATGTCTTGTGATCACCAGGTGCACAGATTTTAAGTTAAGAAAGTTAAGAAACTTCCCTTCTGGAGACTGGAACAGCTACAGTCCCTGATATTTAGGGCTAAAATTTACTATGACTCTCAGGAATTAAGTGTATAGAAAATGAATTTGTCGAGTTTCAGAGTGAACAAAGTCAGGAATATTTTGTTCTTCTGACTCTGTGGAGTATGAGATAAAGGTCTTGCAGTAGACAACCAAAGACCAACATTGAGCAATACACATATTCTTTTGCAAATGCTGGAGTGGGAAATATGAATAGGTGACTTGCTCTTCTCTTCTTAGGCAGGATGACATATATATAGCAGAGCAAGTAGACTACACCATTTTCAATAGAAATACAGTGCGTTCAGTAAACCTGCCAGAACAACAACTTGGCAATGTTCCTAAACATTGCAGAGGTGTAAATGAAACTAATTATATAAAACATGAGTATTTTGATAATATCATCATTGTTATAATTCCTAACATATTTATTTTTAAGATGAGCTGTAATCCTGATATTGTGGCTTTCTGATTCATGCAAAGCCAATAACCAGTGAGAAGAGAGAGAAGCAGCACATGTTTATGACAAAGTGAAGACATCAGTTTCAAATTATGTTGCATGGTGAAATCATGTTGAAGTAGTTCAGGAATACAAAGTATTTAATTAACAAATAGACAGAAATAACAAATACAATTTAAAAGTTAGCTTTTTTTTTTTTTTAGTTATTAAGAATACTGCCTGCCCCAGTAATGAACAACTTTGCCATCTATGCGTTTTCATGCATGTATTATAATTTTTGCATTTAGCCCAGAACACTTGTGCACACACCACCAGATATCAAGACTTGTGGAGGCCAAACTTGAAACCTTTCCCTTCAACATATCCTTTAGCCAAAGGAAAAAGGTTTTAGTGGTGTTAAAAACTTTCTGTAAGACTCAGTTGAGGATGGTTACATTGAAATCTGTCGTGTAACAAATGGCAGGGTCTCTAATTGCCAAAGTTCAGCATTCTAAGATACAAGTGACCAGAAACCAAGTGAAGTACTTAATGTGGAGGTGTTCTGGATAGTGTTATTAGCAGAGCAGTTTGAAAACAGCTATTTTTGCAGAGAATACTATGTAAGTAGAGAAAAAGAAGGAGTGGAAAAATTCAATTTTGCAACTAAAACCATAAGCATGTGGATTCTGAAAAGCAGACCAAGTTCTCCATGGTTCCACTCTCTTCTTATAGCTTGACTTTGGAGCCAGATCCCATCTTCTCTCATCCAACCACGAAATTTTAGTTTTTCAACCAAAAAAATGAAAAAAAATCTATATTAATAGTTACTTTAATCAGAGTCCAGTCCATTATATTCAAACATTACTGGGATGTGAGATGTCCTTTAGTACTTTCTGCTGAGATGCAGTATAGGCACATAATGGAAAAACAGATGTTCACAGTATCCTTTCTAGAGTTTTCTTCTTTATGGGGCTGTATCCATCCTTACATTAACAACTACAATATTCTTTAGGCTGCATTAAAACGCAGGGACTAAAAACTATTAGTTTTTCCCAGTCTACTGGGTGTTATATATAGGCATAATCAGTTCCCAGTCTGTACCTAATTTCATCAAAACTGTGCACTACATACATATGTATGACCCTGTTTCAAAAAGAGTATTTTCTCTTAGTGTTGCTATAACCTACAAAGTAGATATTCAGTAACTGAAAAATCACATGTAAGTGTAAGTAGAAGATTATGAAGATTAAGTAAAATATTATAACTTACAAAAAAAGTTGTAAAAGTAACACAGGTGATGTGGTTACAAACAATTAAAAATACTCATTTGATTTGGAAAAGATTTAGAAAATTCCCTAAAAGCTCTCTACAACTCAGATCAGATTACTAACCATACTGTGGTGGAAAACAAACATTAAATATTTCATAACACTATTCGCTTTCTCTGAAATCTTTATCTGTTCCATTGAACAACCAAAAAGTCTAATCTTCAAATTGGACTTGGTTTACTGTAATAATAGAAACTTGCCTAGCAATGGAGGACAATTAAGCTCCCTGAAGGGTGAGAGCATTCCCATCTTGCTGGGCCTGCTTCTGTGTTAAGGGAAGGTCAATAAACCAGGCAACCTATGGAACCAGAGGATTCATGGCCACACGTCTGGAGCTCTTTACAAGGGGAAAGTGCAACCAGACCTTCTGTATTTATATCCAATATTAATGAGCCATTAAAACTGAGAGGAAATTCTCCACTGCTGTTCTACTCCTCCACACTTCTTATCCTGGGGAATCTGAGTGGATTTGGGTGGGAATATTTGCTGTTTAACCTTACATTCAATGCAGAGGTAAAATAGCAGTCCTGACACCGATGGCGATCTATCTCATAGATACCTCATACTGCATGACTGGGTAACTGTTTTTGTGGTTAGCTGTGAGCTTGTTTTGCTGGCACTCCAAGTTGACCAGAACCTATAAGGTTGTGTCAGTGGACAGACAGACCAGTCCAATGCTCAATTAGTAACTGAATGGACAGTGTCTGTTACATAGATTGATCAACATGACAAACACACACACACACACACACAGACTTTCTAGTCAGCTTGAAGCACAGGCTGCATAAGCTCCTGGCTGTCTGCCAAAGACCCTATAGACACTCTGCTTACACCCTTCCCTTACTCTTCGTAAGTGATGTTTCCAGCCTGAGAATAATGATGTATCCAGCCTGGGAAATGCAAGGCATAATGAGATACCTTCTATAGCCACCTGGGCTGAGGATTTTATTTATATTTAAAGTGTTTTCTTGTATGCAGGGGAAGGTAAATATAAGAAATTCTAGTTGCTTTCTACCTTTTGATAAGTGGGTTTTTTTGTTTGTTTGTTCATTGGTTAAAATCTTATTTCATATATTTGTTGTATGTTGTAATGAAAGTTTACTATTGAATGAAAATAGAAATTACATATTCTTAGATAATTTACATAAGTTTTGTGTTCCTCTAAGAATTTGTTATAATAAATTCTAATTTAGTAAACATTAAATAATTATCTAAATTTACTGGGCAAGGAATATATGCATAGCCTAGCTTGCTTTTCTTAATAGAATTTTTCTGTGACAAAATAACTAGCCATTTTCTCTACTTGCACCAAATCTATAATCTTCTTCTTGCTCCTTTTTGTAGCAAGAAACATTAAGTAATAGCCTGAGACCATTTATGGTTATCCTACAAACTCCTGGACTGTCATTTGCAATGATTTAGATTCATTTCACATAGCTAACACAGCTATGAATTTGATATGAAATGTACCTAAATTAAAATCATTCTCTTTCAATGCAGTTTTTTGCAAGAAGTATCTGGGCCTCTTGATGCAATTGCCCCAGT
>JAVCKT010024091.1:38024-49655 GCA_032273925.1 Rhynchotus rufescens
TTATTGTTGTTGCTTTCTAACAAATTATATCTCATATCTCATGTTAAAAGAAGAATTATTTAATATCACTTGGGAATGATTAAAATAATGTATTTTAATATCAAAGGTCAGAAGGACATTTCAGTAATCATGTTTTCTATTCCATACCTAAACTGTTGCTGTATCAGTAGCATTTATAGATTTATAGACACTAAAAATGCATTTTTCTTCAAACTTACCCCTTGATTTGTGGAACAGGAGCCAACTTGAAAGGTATGTAAAAAGTAAATCTGAATCAGTCTTTTGCACTTGTTAAAAGCACAGAGATTTTATATGGTTGTAGCTCTAATTTTAAAAAAAGTATTCAGGGCCAATGTTTGCCTGATGGCCGAGACACTCCAAAGAACTCACCCTCCACTTTGAAATTACTTTTGAGTAAACTTCAACACTTACATTGTTTCTACAGCTCTACAGACCTGTTCTTTTTCAGTAGATACACTACTGCTATGTTTTCAATTCAGCTTGTGAATGGAGACATATTAAAAGCCCAAATGAGAAGTTTGCTGTTTTGTTTTCTTGTTTGTTTGTTTGTTTGCTTTTTGAGATGGTAGTAGCAGGGGACAAAACTATCCACCCTTCTCCTTCTTCATGAGGCCTCAGCACAGGTTCCTGGAGACACAATTGTTCCCCAGCATCTTTTCAGAGTTCCAAGCCCACGCAGCCAAGAAGTCAGGCAGCTTATCAAATGAAGAGCCAGCCACTGATTATGTTTATCTTAATGATAGAAAATTAGTCTGTGTGACATGTTCATATGAAATATAGCAACATACTTTCGTATGCAGTACTTACAAAGGCACAACTATAGACGTATGGTTTTGCACTGCAGTTATTTGGATGCTCAGACTTGAAAACTCATCACCTGAGTTCCTGATGTAGAGACAAAAACCTTGCCCTGAGATGTTCAATAACTAGTAATTCACACAGCCTGTCTGGTGACATAGTTTTTCAAATATAGCCAGTCTTTTATGTCTCAAAAGCCCAACACAGAAGGCATTTTTGTTAGATAAGACACCTGTAGCTGCCCTTTACACTGAAAATGGTTTCAGAGGACCGTGCATTTTGATGTATGACAATGTTGAGGTGGTTGTAGGAAATACCTGTCTGATAAAATATATTGCTGTGCACAAATAGCAATAGAGTGGAGGAGACAGAACAAAAGTGGTATTTTGCCTTGGCTCATGTATCCTACATCTGGTATATAAGATGTAATATTACTTTAGAAATTTACTGTAAGGCACTAGAAATGATACCTGCATTTTCTTGGCCTATAAAGTGCTTTTTGGTGTAAGGATACAATGATCTGTCTGAGGTCTTATGAATATGATCATTAAAAGAAACAGTTTTTTCAGCAATTTAGTTATAGCAGATAATAGTACCTGGTAATTTATACAACTTTACAGACATTTATATAACTGAGCAGCTTCAGTTCATAATGTCCCTAGGAAGTAATGTAGGGAAGATGAATTAGAAGGTGTAAGTGAATTGTCACATTTTCTAATAACCTTAAAGCACATTCTTGTAAAGAAGAATATAATAATGGTAATCTGCTAGTACCCAGCAGTTCATCTCCAGGCCCCTTTCCAAAGAAATTAAGAGTGTAACCAGAGAGACAATATCACCCAACAGCAAAACTACTAGCCGCTTATCTCAGGTGGCAAATCTCAATTTAAGTGTTTAAGCAACGCAGTCACAAAGAGAAATACAACTCAAAAGCTCATTTTTAAGTCATTTTACTAGGAACCTTGAAAAATCCTTATTATTTTATTTGCAAGGCATGTTGGAAACCTGACATATACCTGTATGCTGTAGATAAAAAAGGAGCTAGAAAAGCTTCACTTTAGATTATAGATGAATACCTAAATACAACCTGTTGTTCTCCATCTATTTCGGTTCTCATTGGTATCAGCCACAAGTGGCCATGATCACATATGCTCAGGTCTCACGTGCATGTGAATAAACAAACCAGTCAGGGAACCTAACATGAAGAAATGAATACATTTCAAGGGGAAAATAAAATGTTTTTGCAATTTCTATGAGTAAGAGTTAGCGCACTGTACTCTAAAATATATACAAAGTTCATAGATCTTGACAGTCCTGTGTAGTCTGATCTTTTTCAGTTGTTTAAACTTATATCATGTCTTCATAGCAGCTATAATCTCCACTGAGTTCCTGTTATTGACAGAAGAAACAGGCCACAATCCAGGAAAGCACTTAAACACAGCTTAGCTTTAAATATGTGAGGATGTACTGAAATCAATGGGACTAATCTCACGCTAAAAAGTAAGCACATGCTTAAGTTCTCTGCTGGATCGGGGCCATAAAATAATGCAGTTTTGCCAATAAATAACTTGTCCATCAGGAAAAATTCTATTGAGACTTGTGGAATTCATAAAAAAATCTACTATTGTCAATGGACAAGAAATTTCTAATTTCTTGGTCTTGATTCTGAAGTCTCAACTGAGTTGATGTGAGATCAGAATCAGGGGTGAGGCTTCTAACTGCAGTGTATTTGGCTTACAGGAGTTATTTTATGATCCAAGAGGCATTTACTGTATGTACATTCACACAAACTGAATCTGGAACATTTTCTTAGCTGACTTAGGAAAGTTTCCAGAAAGCAGACATACAAATTAAAGCTTCTGGAAGAATAGTCCTGATTCACTGCACATATTAGCCCGGGATCATAACTAGATTTTCTTTCTTTTTTTTTTTTCTTTCCTTTTTTTTTCAGGATATATTATAAATCTTACATTTCTAAATCAAGAAGAAAGCATAGCTTAAGCATACTTGTCAGATGGACATATCCTTTTTCTCAAGAGCCAGTTGAAAGAAATAAAATTGATAGACTTCTTTTAGCTGTCTTAATTGACTGCCAAATAAGTTACTTTTCTTTATTGCTTTGCAAAAAAAAAAAAAGAGAAAAGAGAAAAGAGAAAAAAAGAAAAAAGAAAAAAAGAAAAAAGAAAAAAAAGAAAAAAGAAAAAAGAAAAAACAAAAAAGAAAAAACAAAAAATAAAAAATAAAAAAAAAAGAAAAAAAAAGAAAAAAAGAAGAAAAAAGAAAAGCCTGATGCAATGTGCTTTCACTTCTCCAAAAACTGAAAAGAAATGGAGATTTTTCCAGTGGTGTGAAAAGGCAATTATGTCTGCCAGGAATGGGTGTAGAGAAAGCAGGAGAATGCAGTTTGGCAGAGGAGTGCAGAAATTGGCACGATCCCTCATCTAGAGCCAAATCTGGCATGTAATGAAACTGTTCCCTCTACTAGGACATTAAATTTTTGCATGACTACTGGAAAGTTATAGCATGAGTTGAAAACTGCAGAAGAGTGACACTGGAATTATAAAACCTTTAAAGAGCATTTAAACAAAATATCCAGAGAGCAGACCATAACATCCGTAATGGCCCAGTTGCAATTCAATCAATGAGATAAGATGTTAGGCTGAATTAGAGCTAAAGGAACAACTTAGATAACTTTTTTTTTTTCACCAGCAAACACTGGTTGGTGAAAACTGAACTGTTTGAGTGAACAGATCTGTTTTGACAGAGCTCCCTGTTTAAAACATGCTGAGGAAAAATATTTCAAAGGAGTAAATATTTGTCAGTGAAAATCTTTTGTTTTCTGTTTTGCAATTACTTTATTACAAAATATGTTCGTATTTAAATAGTAAGGAATATCTTTAACAACGTTTAAGATTCAAATATTTCATAATTACTGGGACCATGTTCTTAAGAACTGAGGGTACAGGGACATATCAAAGTACTGTTGGGAAAGAAACAAAAAACAAACAAACAAAAAACACAGAAGATATATTTTTATAACTGTTTTGGGAAGTTGATGGAAATTAATTTGACTAAAATGAAGGCAAGCGTAAATAATTCAGAATTGCTGTGAGAGCCAAATAACAAACAGACATATTGCTACAGCAGGAGGAATCCAACTGTATTTTCATTCAGAATTTAAGATTTCATTAAGAAACATTAAAGAACTACAATCTTCCTCTCATTTGACATTTAGATGGCAAATGATTCTAATATCCTGAGGAAATACTCAACTTTCCCTTGGCTATATGGACACTGATATTTTCCAAGTCCAGCAGTGTCAGCAAACCAGACACTCCAATGACAAGGCGGAGCAGAAGATGGGTCATGAACTAACCATTGAAGAAGGATGTATTGTTTGCAGTCCCTCTCTGTGCTCCTGGGTGTTGAAAGTGAATGCTACCCATTAGGGACATCTGCAAATATAATTGCAAAATAGAAGATTTGCAGTTTAGCTGCCTGCAAAAATAGAATGATCAGGCAGCTAATTTTCAGGAGTTTTAGAAAGGTTAATTAAGCTGTTCTGTTAGTGTATGAATATGTAATTTGCATCCATGAAAGAGGGTCTTACAGATGCCAAATCCTCATGTTTTGTGGCAATGCATAGGCCATACTGAAGTGGCTTAAGGTAAATCCTGAGCACAGACTGGTAGAGAAACAGCTTTCCAACTCTAATATCACAGAGGCAGCATCTCCTACCAAGTGTTATCACATGGGCAACACCAAAGCTTAGCTGGAGTAAGGGTTGATGAGAAAATCCTTACATGTGAGAGGATGCAAATTAACATGAATTGCAATGTAGCCCTCGAACCTCACCTTCTCTCATGCTTATTGAGTAGATGGTCACTAAATCACATGTACTCTTCTGGACTGAAGAATTTTAAAAATTGTTTTACTTTATATTACTGCCAAACACCTATTATAAAAGAGTGGCAGCACATGCAGTCACCAATCACATGTAAAAAACTTGTAAATTGCTATTATTTATGCATTTTATTCATGCAGGGTTGAATTCAGCAGTCCAAATATTTGAAACTGCATCTTTTAGGCTTTGGCAGTGTCCTGAACATTGCACTGTTGACTACTACTAAATGAATTTCCTTTCATTTTGAACAGAAGTCCCTGGAGCTGAGCCACTTTCCCAGCTAAAATCTTGATGAAATGTGTGCACTTCTCATGAAGAAAGTCCACTTTTCAAGCATGAAGAATTTTCTGAAATTGCAGCAGATAAAATTCCTCAGAATTGTTTCTTCTTAAGCAGTACATGTCTGTATAGAAAAGATTACAAGAGGCCTGCCAAGGCAGAAGGTTACAATCTAAATTACTTTCTGACGCAAGCCTTGAAGTATATCTCATAGCAGTTGTACATTGTACTGCACATAGCAGAATATATCATTAGAGATATCATTGAAGTTTCAGTGACACTTGTGCAAATTTATTCAAGTGTAGCTGAATGGATGAGAGTGGGAATTCCTCTGAAGATGCTTGAGATGGAACAGAATCGAGGTTCTTTCTCTACTCAGACTTGCAAAACTAGAAAGAAGAGAGTAAAAGTTTCTCATTGATACCAAAAAAATAAGAAATCATTCAACATATAGCTGAATCACTTTTTAGAGTCATATTTTTAGAACAGAGACACTTTTTAGAATCAAACTATGGTTTCAGGAGCTTATAGAAAAACTACTACTACTCACTCACTCCTATAGAGCTTGCAGACTTCACTGAAAAGAGTCTTTTTTTAAAAAAATTATTTTTTTCATTCCCATGAGGTAGTAAAAAAGGAAAGAATTTGGAATCTGGAAGAGTTTAGAAGACTTAATCACCCATAGTGGATGTACTACACATGTCAAGAGCCAAGACTGTGGGATATTGGGGTCTGAATTGGAGCACTCCTGAAGACAGTAATGTGTGTTGACTGTCCTTCTTTCCAAACTGTCTTCTCTTGCTGTAATACCACTGAGGAAATGTCCACCTTGGGCTTCATCTTAGTTCCTTGAAGACAATTTCACACAGCATGGACTTTACAACCTTCATCAGGCAATGAGCTTAAAAGCTTCTTCACAGACTCCCATTACCTCAAGAAAAGTCTCAGAAATTTCCTTCTTTAAGACTGAGAACCCCTCCTGTACTCTGAAGTAGCGTAATATCTTCCTTTGTCTTACGCATGCTGCAGGTGAAGCCTTGTACAGTACAAGGCTTCCTCCATCCCTAAGTTATAAGCTGTTTTAAGACCAAAAATTGAAATTAAATTAGAAGAAAAAAAAATAAAATGCATATTCTGTACTTTTTAAAGCTGATGGGTTTTTTTAATAGAAAAATATTTATTATGATTAATTCTTTCTTTTAATTCTTGACTTCTACTCTACACGTCAAATCTCCATTATAATCTCTGAGCAGTAAATAGGAAAAAGATATGTGGAAGAGGTGACATGGATTGCAATCATGAATAAAATAGGATCACTTCCTTTAGCAGATTACCACTAAGAAAAGTTAACAGATTAGCACAAGTATTTGAAAAGTTCAAAATCTACCACTTTGTGAAGCTCGAGTCAATTTCTATTGCTTACATCTCTTAACATCTGAATTGCCTCCAGGACCATGCAGAGTGCAAAGTCACATGTTCTCCACATGTCTTTCCTTTCCAAAAGAAATATATTTTTCCATTTCTTGTGCTAAGTGTTCGCAAACAAAGTGAAGATGCGTTAAACATTTGGAAGGAAGGATGTAGTTCTTCATGAGTATGTATTGCATTATTCGGTAAGGACCAAAATGGAGCCCTGTTTTTCTTGTCTAGAAAAGCTTTGCCATCACTCCGAACAACTCCATTATATCTGAAGAACAGAGATATCTATCTCAGAGTGCTCCTGCTCAACAGCTACATCTAATTTGTAAAATAGTGGGCAATGGGGATATGAAGTATCCAGCCTGTTTGTTTTTGTTTGTTTGTTTCTTGTTCCTCAGGAACAACAATTTTCTCCTCTATCACATACTCTATTAAAAAATATATAAAATATTTTCCTCAATAAGTAAATGCTAGCCTTAATACACTAATCCAAAGTTTTGGAAACAAATTATAATTTTTTTTCTCATGTTATTATCATTAATAAAAAAATGGCATTTTCATTTTCATTATTGCTAGCTTGACAAACTAGTAAGAGAATTAAATAAGAGATGTGGTGCATGTGGCTAATCTTAAAATATTAATGCTGTGTCTTACAGTGAATGTAGTGTTTTGTCCAAAAATATTTATTAAGTTTAAGCAAACTTTTTCCTCTTTATGTGTGTTGCAAAACATATTTTTATAAGAAAAAGCTGGGCTAACAAAGAATTTGAAAACTCATTGTTCCTGAAAAAAATGGGCCTGGATTTGTCGCTGAATTTGGGATAATACATGAATGCTCACGTGTTGTGGTGCAAGGCTAGGCTGGTATGTATTCGAGATGACCAACATAACTTACTCATTTGCTTTACCACCCCAAAAAAATACAGCCATCCCAAACTTACACGGCTAATACGTTTTACCAAAGCAATCACACGTTATTTGCCCTGCCACACCCCATTCCTTATGGGAGAGGAATTTAGGAAGGTGATCTTGCATTGAGTCATATGCTTCACATGTAGAGGTGTCAGTCAAATGCCTTTGCTAGGACCCCTCAGTCATTGAACATCATTGAATATGTCCTGATTTTCAATTGCCACTCTGTAATATGCTTATGCTAACACCAAAGAAAATTGCATTTCAAATGCTGTAAGAGAGTATATGTAATACAGAGAGAGGCTACTTTTTAACACCTCCATATTTAAGCGCCTGCAGAATAGCTATTTGGAAACTGAAAGAGTGACAAAAATCACTGCGCTCTACAGCTACAGATTGATAAATAAGATAGTGCCAACATACACGTTATTGCGGAAAACCAGTTACTGATGTAGGACTGAGTCACTGTCCACCACAAACTTAACAAACAGGTTGTTACATATATCCATGTAGAAGACATTGAGGAGAGGTAGATGTTTGAGAATGGAAAAAAATAATTTCTTTAGCAAGTTGAATTGCAGGAAATGTCCTTTCAAAGAGTTAGCTCACGATAATGAAGATTAAAACAAAGAATGGTGTGCAAAATGTAGATTAAATGGTCAGCCTTGGTTTATATCACATCCATCCAAGTAGAGTTTTTCTGAGGCAATTTCAAAATCTTTATTTAGTAGGTTATCTGTAAGTAAGTCTTATAATTTCATAATGGTAAATTTTCATCCTGTTTTTATCAGTATCTGAAATTTCAAATCCGCATAATACAATACAGGCATATCAGCAAACTTTAGCAAACCATCAGTGTTTGGTGGATATTGTTTTAAGAAGTTATCAGATACAGGAGACATTTCACTTCTAATAAATATCCACATACAGGAAAATGGCTTTTTCTATGTGAAGGAGAAAAGATGGTGAGAGTATTAAAAATTGAAAATTATGCCAGATTTATGAAAGTAAACAAATGAAAGATGATATGCTCTTATTTCTCAAAATTTTTAGCATTCTTTATATGATGAATTTCCTTGTAAAAGAAAATGTCATGCTTTTTGGCCTTGTTCACTGAAATACTATCACAATAACAGTAAGAGGACTTACACAAAGATGGTTTCTACTAGATTAGCACCTATGGATCTTATTGTTCAGTGAACATCAGAGTAATGTTTTGATTTTAATTGTCACTGTCTTTTGTCTTTTGTTTAATGGGAAAGAGTAAAATATGTTGCTTCTGTGACTCATTCTCCTCCATAAAAAAAAAATCTGTCTTTAATTCCTATTAATCATCCTTTCTCTATTGTCCAGTTTATGGCATAGTGGGTAGTAGGTACGCATTTGTAATCCCAGCCTGGTACCTTTTGTGTGAACAGTACAATCAACACCAGAGTGATCAGAGATATTGAAATATTTAGTGAGACACAGCAGTTTTGTCAAATCTTTTGAGAGAAAACAGGCTCTTGTTTTGGCCTGGCATGCTTTTTGGGCAGCAAGTTCCTTGGCCTGGTTACCTAGTTATCTGCCTATTTTATTCCCTTGGAATGTTTAATTTTTAATCCCTTTCAGTTTTCCAATTTCTGTTCAGAAATTCCTTTATGTGGAAAATGTCAACATAATTTTGTATTTGGGCTGATTTAGAAAGAAAACAGATGTTGGTGCTCTGAAATATTACATGAACAGGAACAAACATTTTTCATCTAGCTTTAAAAAGAAAAGTACAGTTATAAAAAAAAGAAAAAAAAAGAGAAAACCCACCTGTGGCAGACAGTGCACACCATCTGTCCTTTCATGCAGGTGAAGGATGAAGATAAGGTGATTCTTAAGATAGTCATCAGGGGTTGTAGTGGGGCTGGATCAATTTCCCACATAACTTTAACAGGAAGCTATTACTATTTTTCCTCTACTCCTTTCCCTAAAGCCTTTTCCTGACAGGACTGTCAGTCTCTTCTGGGCTTCAGCACAACCTCAAATCCACCTTGGCATCCAGAGTGTGTCTTCTCTGCCCTCCATCTCCTTCTTTCTGCCATGCCTCTGACGTCGCCAGTGCTGTGGTTCATAACTGTCTTTAACAAGGTGTTCTCAGGCCCTTACTTTGCTAACTGCTGTACACGAGGTCTAGTGTTTCTTACTATAACTCTGGTATGCTGTATTGACCCTTTTAGCCACAAAGAAAAATTTCATCTTCAATTCTTAGGTTCATCTTCTTACTAATCAAACATATAGACCAAATATTTTAGGCACAATGCACTGAATAACGTTGAACAAGGTGAAGCTCCCTGCCCTACCTCTTTGATTAGCATTGCTGCTTGCAGAGTCAAGCTGTTTAACTAGTTCATGAATCAGTTCCTTAAAAACAACTCCAGCTTGGGGTATGATGGTAAACCAAAATCAGGGTCTGTTTATAACTCCAGATTTATACCTGTGCAAATGACAGAAGTGTTTGTTTTACTTTACACAAGTACTAAGATTTGCCTTCCTTCAGACATGAAGACCTGTGGAACATCTGTAAAGAAATCATTTACTGTAATACTTTCTAAATCATGGAAGTATATTGAGATAGAAGTCAAATAATTCCTGCTTTTATTTAATGGCAATTTTTCTGAATTAGAAGAAAAATAAAAATGAAAAGAAAAACAGAGTTCCTAGGATATAATGTCATAACTTTATAGAAATCTTCTACTGTTGCACTTACAGCTCCACGAGGCAACAAGAGGTTCAAGATCAGAAATGAAAATTAAGTGATTCTGATTGAGAGGTTTAAATTAGGTAGTAATACATAATGATCACAAGGAATAAGGGGCATACAGAGGAATAATTCTACCATCAGGAAGATGAGCCCATTTTATGAGCCAAATATGTGAATACTATGAAGAATTCTAAACATACAGAGTAGGAGATTATGAATTGTCTGTATTTTAAAACCAAATTTTTAAATCACATCTCTCTCTGGCTGTTTTCCTCCATTTCTTTCTCTCTTTCCCTCTATACTTCAGCACAAGCACACAATCAAAATGCTACTCAGCTGATGAAGTTGCAAACTAGCTATTAATGATGGATGATGGCCATATATGATTTCAGACCCGTCTGAAAAAACTACATCAGAATATGGGTCTGAACACGTTCTCATCTTCTCAAAGCTCCACCTTATACTTCTTGTTAGATGAAGCATAAAGCACAACAGCTTCTTCGGATTAGTAAGCAGGGAAACAAGACTGCATCTATCTTAATTGTGCAACTGGCTTCTCATCATTAGAGCTGAACAATGCTATGAAAATACTGCATCAGTGAAGGAAAGTTGACTCACAGCTGTGAGGACACTTTGAACAGAGGGCTTCTTGAAACCCTGTAATTCTTCTGTATTCAGTTTAGACCCTGCCCCTGAGGGCAAGGAAACGTGATGTCAGCAAATACT
Source organism: Rhynchotus rufescens (assembly GCA_032273925.1). NCBI lineage: Eukaryota > Metazoa > Chordata > Aves > Tinamiformes > Tinamidae > Rhynchotus > Rhynchotus rufescens. The sequence goes on from JAVCKT010024091.1 coordinate 48,815, forward strand.
TAAGAGAAAAGCAATCAATATGGGAGAAAGACCCAAAAAGGTAGAGGAAATAGAAAAGCGATCTTCAAAATGTTTGATAATGGCACAAAAAAAAAAAAAAAAAAAAAAAAAAAAAAAAAAAAAAAAAACAGGTTCATCATAATGGTTAACTTAGTAATTAATCACAATACAAACAAGAATCACGGAGAACTTTATAAACAAATGAAGAACTGTGCAAGGTCTCAAAGACTATATACATGATTTAGCCAGTAATTACTTTCTCAATATAATGTTCTCATGCAGATTCAGTTCTTCTACGGAGTCAACTCAATAGTTAAAGTCTTAAAAGTAGGAAGGTGATCAGATTTTTTGTCCTGGCTATCTTCCTATGATTCCTTTGAAGATCTGAGTCTAATTCTAAATTGAATAAGCTGTAATTTAGCTGTATATGTCTTCTCTTGATAAGATTTACATAACAGAGTCCAGTAACTCTCTTAACTGGAGGAATTCCATGTAATGTATTACATAGAAAGTTCAAATAGCCTTGCAATCTCTTTTTGCCTTAAAAATCCACAGATCAATAAAAATTATATGAAATATATGTGGATAATATAATATTATAATAGGTATCATTTTGCATTTGAGAGATGCATAAAACAAACTGATGGCTACTGCAATAATTTAAATTGATGACCAATCTTATCCCTAAGAAGCATTGTGATTTGTTTATTAGCCCTCTAGCGAGGTCCTAAACACATGACACTGAACATAATTAGCATAACAGTGGTTGTTTTTAAACACATATATGAGTACCACATCTTCAAGAATCATAAAGTAAAATATTGTAGGAACATCATGCATC
>JAVCKT010024093.1:0-15013 GCA_032273925.1 Rhynchotus rufescens
ATATAACTTAAAAAAAAAAAAAAAAAAAAAAAAGAGGTCTGGGAATTCAGTACTGCCTACTGATATAAATGAGGCGGTCAGGGATTTCAGTAGCTATTATGCAGATTATTACAAGAAGCTTTAAACAAAGTCATGGCATTTTTATTCCAAGTTTCTATTCATTTCTCCTTTTCTTTCTTTTTTTTTTTTACATTTATTGTTGTTGTTATAAATCAAAATGAGCATTTTATTATACACAAAGACAAAAAAATAAAAAGGAAAAAGCAGTATTGTCAGTTTAGTGTGCATTAGAAGGCTGAAGGACTTTGATTTTAGAACAAATTTAGAATGAAGAGGAAATGAAGTAAGAAAAGGAAGTGAAGAACAGCCTCACAGATATGGGCTAAGATTTTTCCTCAGCATTTTTTTTAAGCTAAGATGTATCATAATGGCTTTTCTTTTGCAATCTTACAGTACACACAAGGGCAGCATTTTTACATTCTTTACATTCAGTCTCCTGTAGCTAGCAGCTTAAGCACGGGACGCCTCATTCACTATCTTATTCCATCATGTCCAGACAAAGTTTCTCTCCTCTGCAAGATCAGAAGTCCAAGAGAGGTCATCAGGTAGCATCAACCTTTGTTGTTGTTCTTATTGATGATGGAGCTCATATAAATGCATTATAGCCGTGAATGGAATTAAAAGAAAATTAAAGCACTCAAATATGCAGCGTGATTACAGACTTGCCTACAGAGTTCAAACCTCTCTCTGGAAAACAAATTAAATTAGGGCCCCAGTCTCTCAGGTAAATGTAGAGGCAGGAGACCTTGATCTGAGGTTGTAACCAGGAGGACATGTGTGTGCCAAAAGGGAGGGGAGGCTAAAATATACTGGGAATCAAGTCAGTTTTGTTTGCACAGATTCCTCCTCCTGCAGGCCACAAATGTAGGCTGCAAGCAGTTGCCATAGGAAACAGTTTTATGTAAGTAGGAATATCTATTTAGCAGAGAAGAATTTGGAAAAGAATGCCATTTTTTTGTTGGTACAAACTGAGGAAGCTTCAGCAACAGGGATAGAGAGGAACCAGGATATAATAGCAGGAAAATTGACTTTTATTACCAGGAAAATTACCAGAAAAATTACCAGGAAAATTACCAGGTTACTGCTGGTACCCAACAGGTCACTAAGGGAAGGAATAGTAGGGAAGAGCTGTGGGGAAGAGCAAGCCAAATGGATAAATACTCTGTTCCACATTTCTCTGCATGCCAGTTTCATTAGTTGCATGTTCTTTGAACATGCCAGCTGAAAAACGCAAACACGAATTTTGCTCTCAGTTATTCTCAAGTCAATCCAAAGTCTTTCCAGTTACCCAGTGGAGTTACTGCAGGTTTATTGCCAGGCCAATGGCAGTGGGATTTGCTTTGCTGTTCATGAGTACAGGCACCTGCCAGCTCTCACCTTCCCTTGCAACCTCAGTGACTGAGGGAAGTGCTGGCGCTGGATAATGGAGAAAGTTCAGGGCAAACCTTGTTCATTACGAACTACCGAGAACACATTCTTCAATTATTCACTAGGCCTAAAGGGGAACAATTGCGAAGGCTATTTTTATCCGATCAGAAAGAAAGCTGTTTTCTCTGGAAATGCAAAAAATACAATAAAGACGTGGTAATGATCACATTTCCCTGAGCGTGCCTTGTAGAAAGGCATTGAGGAACTGGACAGAGAAGTGCACATAGTGTAACCCCAAGCTGGCCTCCCTTTAGTGGCTTAGACTTTCCCAAGTAGTAGTCACTGATTTAAATGAGGGGTCTGGAAAGATGCCTATATGTAGGTCAGGAATTGCACAGTTGGAAGGATTGCACCTTGTCAAGGAGAGCAAAGAGAGTCTGCAAAAACTGCAGGGATTCACAAGGCTTGGTTTCACTGTTTTGTTTTGTCATTGATACCCTGTCTGGCCCTGAGCAAGTCACTTGCTCTCTCCATTTTGGCTGCAATTTGGGTTAATAATTTTCCTTTCGCATACCTGATACCATTTTTAGTTAGTTTCTGAGCTCTGGATAACAGGTGCCTTGATGTATGTGCATAAGCACAGTGCACTCCTTATCTCAGTCAAGTTTTACAGGTACTGAAGCAAGACCAAGAATTAATGTTCTTTCCCTACAGCATTTGTGCATCTCCTCTCATATCCTGCGTCCTCTCATCATCTGTTCTCACACAGAGACAGGCTCAAAGTCTTCCATGTTCCTCTCAGGCACATTTCAAACATGCTTCTGAGAAGGGTACCGTATGATGAGGTGGACATTATGTTTGAAGCACAGAACATAAAGGAAAAGACCTTTTCAAACTGGAATCAGGCTGCAGAAAACACAGTGCAGAAGCACCAGAGTGTGTCTGGACATTGCTAGAAGCTGCAGGAGATTTATTAGAAGGGAAGAAAGAGACGAGATCTTCCCTAAAGCTGGATGGGGAGTGACGTGCAGACCCAATGCTACTGAGAACAGAGCTAATTTGCTTTGGTGAGGATGCTTTAAATGAAAGTCCCCACTGTAGAAAGGAAGGCACTACTAAAGATGCAAACAAACAGAGAGGAAATAACAGATTGTGAGTACCTGGTTCAGAAGGGGGTTGTTTGTCTCTCACACTGGTTTGGACATTTACGGTGAGTGCATCTTTAATAGATGAACACAGGAACCTCTAATCCTCTCTTCCTCGCTTACATGCTCTTTCTCTGACAAGCTGGTGTAATCTTGTAGTCATAAAACCCTATTTCTTCTGTGTGCAGATTGCAGTAAATTATTTTTTGAAAATGGAGTGAAGGGATTAAAAGACAACCAGGGTCATTTGTTTTAAAATTTCATTTTAATTGAGTTATTCTTATCTTGAATTCCCACACAATCCAATTACCTGTGCAAATTTTAATGCATTCTCTAAACATAAGTTTTCTCCTGCTCACCATTATTAAAAACAGTTATTAGTTTCATAAACCTTAGTACATAATTAGTAAAAAAGTATCATAGCCCCGCTGACTCATCAGCTTCTGCATTTGTTTTATTAGAGCATTAAAATAGGATTTTTAAGCATTTACTGAATATCTACAAATAGTGCTTGTCAGTGATATCCATTTGTGGGAGCAAACATAATGTTACTCTTGAAGAACATTTGTAATGAATGTTTTCCTCATTAGCAACAGGAACTGGTAAAACTTGGCGCTTTTGATCTTCAGCAGCTCGCAGGAAGCTCTTCTTAGCCTGGTTTCCTAGGGCAACATTCACTCTCTATCTAGCCAGCTTGAAAGGAGAGCACCTCGTTGGGTCCTGTCTGAGTGCTGGGATCTCACCCTGATCTAGGCACCAGAGAACTGGCCTGCAGTGCAAATTGCCTGTGACTGCCCCACACGAGGGGCTTCAGCAAGAGCCTGGACCATGCCAGGGGCTGTGTCCCTACTGCGGGGAAGGTGGGTTTTCTGAAACCTCTTTTCATTGAATGCTCATTTCAGACTATGTGTTTGGCCAGGTACCTTTCCTGTATTTTTGCACTGATTATCTGTTATGGGCATGGTGTGTCTGCATACCTAATTGCTGCTTCCCCTGTGAGGCTGTAGGACTAGTTGTGTAAAGAGAATGAACACATCAGGCATGTTTACTTTTCCAGAAGAAACAAAGCTTTTGGGGGAAAAACAAAAAAAAAGTCAATAGGATTTTAAAAGTCTGTAGGCAGCTCAATCTTACACCTTACCATGTACAGGGGACACCCTGAGAGATACAAACACATTCCGACCCTCTGACTGGGTCACAGTGTGGCTCTTTCAAGCAACCTTGTTTTGAGGCAGCTTTTTTGTTGTTGTTTTTGCAATTTCTTCCATAAAGCATTTCTTTCATCTCTGTTTGAGAGCTTGTTCTCATCATTTTCTTATAATAATCTTCAATAAAGGATTGACTGCATAACGCCTGCCATTTTTTCTCTTTTCTGTTTGTTTTTCTGGATGGCTCCCTGATATATCTGTGCTATAAACACTCCAGGAACAACCTCAGCCTGAATAGCTCATAGCTTTATAAGACTTACCTGTACTGACTGTGCAAAAACCCAGAAGTCACCTTTAGCTTTATAAAACTCAAGCCACTTGTCTCCAAAGGAAGAAAAGTGTCCCTGAGCCCCATGTATTCATGTGGTGAGAAGTACACAGCCAAGCCCGTACCAGGATTGAGCATGTCTAGCTTCAGATCTTTGTGTGAGGCCTTCTCACCCCCAGCATCCTCTATAGTCATCAAGTGATAGGGAGATGGTCTCCCCCACTACTTGGAACTGAACAATTTCAGTAGTTGCCTCTCTGTTTGAATGCAGGCCACAAAGTTCATAACAACACAACCCTCCTGCTCCTACTTCTGCATCTTCACCATAAGGCTATCGATCCTCTGTCATCGGTTTCCTTTTCTGAGAGCCTCCATCTCACTGTTAGTTCCCAGGCTCTCTCAGCATGGCTTTAGAGGCTCCAGGTTGTGTATTGATGTGTAAGTTGAGGCTTTGTTCCCTGCCTGGTATCTGATCAAAGCAATCAATAATGAGCGCTGTTATTATATTTCCAAACTCTTGAGGATCTGCTACAGGGAAGGTATTGCCTGCCTAATTGATGGAAGCAAAGCTTTAAAAAGTCACTTGTGTGGAACAAAGAGATGTTGGAGAAGTGGAAGAAGAAAGAGACTTAACACCCTTCCTAGAGCAAAGTGACCTTGAGATATGTCATGACAGGCTAGTAATCAGTCCCTCTGTGGCAACATTTTATCTTGGAGACCCTCTGACTTTTCCTTGGCCACAGCTGCACTATTATATGCCACATGGACATGGTAAGTAGAGTGCAATATCCTCTGCACTGTTTGTTCTTCAGTCCTCTTTGTTGGTGGCCAGCGAAAGTTGGAGGCTAGTCTGGTCTAGTGGATATGTTTGTTCTGTGAAAAGAGTGGAGATACTTGAAGAAATGCACAATTGAATAGTCATACACAGCTAAAATACTACTTAGTATCATAGGAATTAGGAGTTTAAAAGTACCTATTTGCATTATTTATAATTGCAAGAGCCAGCTTATAATATTTTTGCTTGTGTCATATTTGACTACTTAGGCTTTCAGAAGTCCTTGATCACTCTGAAAATAATCCCCCCAAAGCTTTTTCCTTATAAATCTATAGGATTTTTTAGATCAACTCAGAAGTATAATTAACTTGAGGGGAAAAGCCCACCCACCTGATGGTCACTTATTAGCTAGTACAGCCAAAATGATTATATATCATGTGTTCTGATTCTTTTATTGTATCTGTGGCTTTACTGAGGGCCTCAGAGCCAGGCTCCATTCTCTACTGTTCTGCTGCATGTCCCATACCAGCTTGGCAAAGGCTCTCAGTGTGCATGACTGAGACATTTCATACACACAGGCATGGGGTAAATCCATCCAGGTCTGACTCTGCTGACCACAACACTTTTCCCCCTGGTGTGAGATTGCCCCAGAGCAGTCTCCACAGGCTGGATTTCATCACAGTTTCTTGGTGATATTCATTGCTGGCACTACCTTCTTAGTGTTTTCTTAAGGACTGAACTTACCACAAGGGTGGTCTGTCAAGAATGCGGAATTTTAAGCCTGTGACAGTAGAAATCTATGGGGCTGCAAATAGGCACAAGTTCTGCAGGACCAGAGCCTCTAGAGGTGATCTTGGTGGGGGTATTTATGGGAGTATTAATAGCAAGAAACCCTAGAGGCCAAATTCATTCTCCTTGTGATGCATAGGAAGCAACATTGAAGCTTACTTTATGTGAAATGCTTTGGAATAAAACAATTTGTCCTGCCAAGCTCCAAATGGCTGTCAGAAAAGCAGCATTACATTTATTCTTAGCCTGTTTTCCTAACGAAATATGGCTTCTTTGATCACACTTCATGCATCAGTGTGCGTGCAACAATATGTGCATAACTGTCTGAATGTCTGATTTTGTCCCTGTCCTGCCATAATATTGAACTGTCTGGGCCATTTCAAACACACTTTTGACAGGGGGACAGAAGTCTCAAGGAAATTACTTTCTACAGTGTGAAAAAAAAGGAAAGACAGGTAAAAGCAAGAGCCCAATTTAATATCCTCCCATGAGAGAGAGGCTGTAGCACAAGCTTATTGCTTATTAGACATCTGAGAATGCACATTACTCAACCTCGTGGCGTGTATCCATAAGAAAGCAAGTTTCATTTTTCTGCTGCTTACAAAGCTACTGGTTTTATTCACAACTCTTTGCTTTTTACCTCTTTCAAGAACCATTTGATCTTCTCTTGGAGTGTTTTCTTACACTGCTTTAACAGGCAGCACTTCTTGAATAGCAATTTGCACCTGAGAGATGAAAGGTCCTGGCTTGACCTGCCTTGGCCACAGCGCTGCTGGCACATCATAAGAAAATGACTTCTCCTCTCTGTACATCTGTTCCCCCTTCGCACTTTACTGTGTTTAGAATATTATCTCTTTAGAAGGGTAGAAACTTCTTTTCCTGCAGATTGGACAGTCTGGCACCGCCTGATCTATGTCATCATTCTCAATATCCTCCCCAAACACAAATGATAATAATCCAAGGACAACTTCCAGGTGGCCAGGGGATCCTTCCTCTTTTTATACAGGAGAATAGTTTATAATTTTTGCCTTTTGTCATGGCAGTTTGTTCTACAGCTGGAAAGGTTTATCTTTGAAATACTAGAATCAGAGATGCGAGCAGATATTCCTTTTGCACAGAGTTTGCTCTGTAGATCAGAGCTCTGATAGTGCAAAATAATATAGTTAAAATCAAAACATGCCTCCAGTGAATTCTAGTAGGGTATAAACTTACCAAAATATGTTCTCAGATAGGCACCTGACCACACAGCTTACAGACCTTTGTTAGATTCTCAGTGATACTTAAGTGTTCTGAGATCTGTGTGCTGTTCTTCTTCACTGCATTTTCCTAAGGAAAAACCCCACAAGTGGCCTTTACAGGTCTAAACTTACCAGCCTCAGCACAAAGGAGTGAACCCTCCTGGCAGCAAAGTGGATACCTCGTGCCTCCCAGTGTAGCCAGCTAACGTAGAATTTATGGAGAGAAGCAAACTGAGCCTCTTAAATCTGAACTGCTACCTGTGAACTGAGAATATAAAACAGGACCCCCGGATGATTCTGTGCTCTAACATATATTATTCTTCCTCAGAACCTGAATGGGAGAAATTAAAAATAGAGACACTTCAAATGAGAAAATGAGATGTCATTCTTAGTATGAAAGCTAATAAAAAATGGAATTTCTGTCTCACAAGAGACTGATATTTTGACACTTGGTCCTGAGTCAGGAAAAAGAAAAATGAAATAGCAAAAATTTTGTAGGTATAGAAAGTTATGTGAAAAAGTAGAATTTGGAAATGTCAAAATGGTTTACTTCATTTCACAGTGATAACAAACTTCATACTGGGCTGTACTACTCTAGTGGCTTATGGAAGAAGTAGTTCCACATCATTCACACTCTCTTTCTTAAAGATTTTCTTCTTCCTTATCTTGATTTTATGGGAAACTTTCATTTGGCTAAGAGATCAAAGGACTCGGACTGCCCGGCCAAGACTGCTCAATGACTCGGATGCTGATATTCTGTTGATTCCCTGATACCCAAGGAAACAAAATTCTTAAAAAATACATTTTTATTAGAAAATACTCAGTTATCAGGAAAGATATGTGTGGACAGAGTTTTCTTAACTGATCTTATTCAGTAACTTGGGCAAATATTCAAAATAAGGCACACTGTCTGTTTGGTCTCCCAAGTGCTGGGAAGATGATTCTTCACTCACACATCACAGCTGATTTTACTCCCTCCAGCTGGACTCAAAAGTCTGTATCTTGGCGGTGGTTTCTAACATTGGAGAATTGTCACTTGTGCTGTGACCTGGAGTTTGCTGAATACCAAGACCCTGCACATTTATTTGAACTTGCAAGTTGATCCTGTTCAATTTAATTTGCAATCCTCAGTAAATATTTTCTGTAAACACCTGCACCACTGAACTTCCTCAGTAAAAGATAACTAGACAATCAAATAAAATGAATAAAGTAGGTAATAAAGGTATTTCAGATGCTCAGGAAAAACAAAATTTCAGTTTGAATCCTTCTAGATCACACACAGGAGGCCACATCATACACATTATCAGTAATTTATTTACTAATAAAATTGGCAACTGGCTTTACATATTTTAAACTGCTTCATGTCTTACACAAATGGCTGGCACTATATTAAGTGCCAATCATTACTGCTTATATACAAGTGTCTTGTCTGCAAACTGGTATTTTTTCCAGCTTTTCCAAAGTAAGATTCCAATTCAGACACTAACAAGATCATTTTTCAGCACTTAGAAGAGAGTAATTTATCCCGTGTCCTGATAGCTCAAAATGTTAGTTTCACTTAGGGAAATGATCTAATCTGGTGAGAGTGGCTACTGCTAAAATAATAATAATAATAATAATAATAATAATAATAATAATAATAATAATAATAATAATAATAATAATAATAATAATAATGACAGAGATTAATAAAAAAAATTCTCACAAGCAGCAAGCTTAGCTTAACTGCTTCCCATGACCACTGTGCTAGTTGCAAAACTGGTGAACTTAAATAAATTTGCCTTGTGCTGCAGGTCTGTGGAACAGATAGAAATCAGAATTTCCATGGCATGGCTTAGCAGCAACATGAATTAGTGCTTTATGTAACACCTCCTATTTTGTGCATGATGACAGGGAAGGAGATCTTTATAACCTCCTGAGGACATCCTAAGGATTCCTCCTTAAGTGCATGTAAGTTTTCCTCATTAGATTCGTCATTAAGTATATATATGAGCAAGTGTATTTCAAGATTGAGTTTTTCATCAATATTCAGTGGTATTTACTATTGTGAGACACACAGAAATACAATGACAAGAGTTTGAGCCCTTCAATTTATTAGAAACAAGTCTGAGCATTAGGCCTTGATCTTTCTCACTCAACAATTAATTTAACTAGAAGTACATCTATCATGATCTATTTTTATTGATTTTATTTTAAGAAGTATCTTAGAAGTTACTATTTTTTCCTTACTGATCTGCTTGGGCAGTTGCAATTATGAATGCAAAGTCTGAACGTACTTGCATGCTCCTTGTGAAAGTATGCTGTAAGATCTCGGACCAAGAGCCCGATCTAACCCCTGTTGCATATATTCCTATGATAAAAAAAAAAAGTTGGAAAAAAATGGCTTGTGAACAAGGACATAATCTTAGGGGATTCTAAGCATTCTAATTTATATCAAAATCTCTTCAAAGTTTTAAAATTTCTTGTTCTTCAGTATATTACCTCCTTCCTCCCCAGCTCCCCAAAATAAGAAAATATTTTCCCTGAATTTGGTGCTGTTTTTTATTTAAGTATTACTGGCAATTTAAACTTTTTTTAGGTTTTTGAAGGGGAGCCTTCCATGCAACTGCCCAGTGTTTTCATAGGGGTGTGGCAGGTTCATGACTGGTGTAACTGTGCATTGTATTTCTGGTAATGGTTAAATCCTTTTTGCCACATAAGCAAAATTATTATTAGTTCCTACTTGCAGGATGAAGACAAGCCACATATACATTTGAATTTACAGATCCTTCTCCATAACCCACCTGTTTGCTGAAGATTTCTCTATTAGTCCTGCCTGTTTCTGCCTTATTCCTCGGGGCAGTGTTATTGCAAAGGGTTACAGATGTGTACTCCTTTCATAGGCAGGAATACAAGTATTTTCATTAGGCATTTTGTCATCAGTGATTTCAGTTGTTAGCACTTGAGTAAATTCCTTACATATAATTTTTGTTGTTCTTCTTCTTTATTAAAGACTGCTTTGTAGGGCAGGGCAAGGGCTTGTTATCTGAAAACAACTGTTGATTTATCTCTACTTCCAAATATTTCAATAGGAGACAGAAATTTATGAAAGGTGGATTTTCACTCTGATCAGCCCTACACCAGTTTCGTCAATCCCAGTGATAATAGCTTAAGGAGAAGGTTTTGGTAGAACAAAGAGTCAGAGTTAATGATCCTTGATCTGCTTACATTCTGTTTTAATTTACATTTACTAATTATATTAGTTCTATACAGAACAAGAGCACCTGTGATATGCATAAGCTGAACCTCAGAAGAAATAATAATTCTGTGAGTCTTTTGCAAGGTTTCCGAAAGCTCCCATAGTTTTGCATATTGCAGTCTGACTTACATGAGCGCTTGTGTTCGGAGCTGCAGAGGCACTGGGATATTGCAGCGTCACAGCCCTGCCCTGACCACTGTTCGTCAGTAGAGTTTCCCATGTAATTAGATGATTCAACCCAGTTCTTTTGGCGGTGAGAAAGTTTTAAAATATACAACCAGCTGGTCAGAGCACTCATTGCAGCTGAGAGGACAACTACATTCAAATCCCTGTCCACTGCAGGTCAACAAGAATGATTGGCATATGGGTATCTAATCCTTGGCACTGGATATAAAAATGCATGCAAGCTTTTGGTATATTTTGTATGTGTGTATGATGAGGAAACTTTCCCACCCAGCAGGGCAAAAGATTAGTCATTTCTATAAGAGCACTGTTTCAAATTAGAAAGAATGCCTATTTTTGCCCAAGAATTTGTTTCCTCAAACACACTAAAAAGAAAAGGCTCAGATTTTTTTCAATCAATATTAAATTTGAAGTTTAGAAATTCCTATTTATTTGATGAAGAAACTTCATTCACAAATGGAGCACATCCAACTTCTGCTAATTCTGTTAGTATCTTCCAAGTGACAACAATTATTATATTTCACATGCAATTTTAGCCAGCTCAGCTGCTCCAGTTGGCACTGGCCACTGCTCACGTGCTCGCTGTGCAGAATAAGGACCCAGCCCTCGCTTTGCAGCTAGCTGGAGCACAAGGCGATCCTGTCATCTTCCCTGCAAAGGTTTGGAAGGCAGCGCTTCAGCCCCTGATACCAGTGACAAAACACTTAGCATTCCCCTGATGCTCTCCATCCAAACAATGGTCCTCTTTCTACATATTTTAATTAATTAGTACTCTTTGCAATTAGCCATTGCTAATCCTCTTTGTTAAAGAACCAGCAATTCTTAGAAGATGGAAAAGCTGACTCAATTATGAGACATTTAAGATTATTTCACACAGGAAAATGAGACATTTTAGGATCCAACCTTCTTGCCTTTTCCAGTATTAGATAGTCCAGTCTCTCTAAAGGACAAGATGAACACACAGTGCAGAGAAACTTGCAAAAGATGCCTGCATTATCTCCCTTCAAATCCCTGCTTGGACCTGTGTTTTGTGACAGGCTCACGTGTGGCTGGCAAGCTTGGGACCACCTGTAAAAGTCTGGTGACTTGAGAGTGTGAACTCCTTGGTGCAGGGGCCGGCTGCCCTCTCCAGCATGTGGCACCATGGGCTCTGATCAAAGCCTGAACAGAGAGGATTTTATGTCTGTGTCTAAGCCACTGTACTTACGCTCCTGAGCCTGGCCAAATCCTTAAATGCATCTTGAGTCTGTGCTTTGCCAACACTTGAGAAATGCACCATCCCCATGGGAAAGAAACCAAATTAGTCTATAGTGGCATGTACTGGAAAAGATTATCAAGGGATCAAGATACTGAATGTGTTTTAGGGTGTATCCATCTGCTTAGGAAAACCTTGTGCAATTGCAAACATTAAATTAAAATGGCATAAGTGGAATTAGGTATGATTAAATATATGCTCAATGAAACACAGCTTTTCAAGAAAACAAACATCTCTTCAGAATGTGAAAAGAAGGAAAGCAGCACTCATTTTTATTAATAATATTATTTGATTTCATCAGACTTGTTTATTTGGAAAAAATAAAAATATAGCTATTAGAATCTATGAATATTCTTAGTACTAAGATATCTATACATTACACAATGCCATGATGAACATATATCATTTTAAATACATGTAAAGAAGCAAATAATAGTAATTCATTTTAACAAATGCAGGCACTGACTGTACATGGAAGTGCAAGTTGTCAGTCTCAGCTGCATGGATTTCATCCAGAGCTCCCTGGAGTCAATGACCATTGACTTCGCTGAGTTCTGGGTCAGGCAATGGGGCTCAAGATCCTAGTCCATTGATTTCAATTAAAAATGTGTGACTTCTCTACCACTCAGATTCTTCAATGGGAGGGAAGATAAATCAATCAACCAGAGGGAAAACTGTGTATTTGCTTTGAACTCGTGCTCTTTGGTTCCCCCTGAGTATTTCTTGAAGTGATCATTTCCTTTGTGTGTGTGAGAGCGCCCTGGTATTTTTATTCTCTATGATTATGTAGACATAACCCAAAAGAATGTTAAGTAGTTTACAGAAGATAAAGGAGGACAAACACATCCTTTACATGATCCATGACCCTCTTGTGTTATAGCTTAAAAACAAACACAGAATATATTCCTGCTGAAAGTCAATGAATCTGACATCTCCTGCTGCCGGAACAGTTTGGATCACCTTCTTCAGGCTATGAAACTGTTGTCTGAACCCTGTTGTCTGAGCAAGGAGGACCCTCAGTGAAATACCTCCTGTCCTCTCTCCCTCTCTGTATATCACTGCCCCAGATCTCTGCTCAGGAAAACCCAAAGCAGGGCCCTGCTTTCCCCCTGCAGCTCATCTAAGGAAGCAACGAAGGATGGAGATGGGCAGGAGATGGTCTGAGGCCCCTGCTCAGCCAGGTGGCTGCTAGCCCAGTACAGAGCCGCTCAGCCCTGGCTGACCTGGGGCACTTCTGCACATGGGTTGGAGCGGGATTTCAGCAGCTGGGAGGGTTCGGGTTAAATATGACTGAGATGCCCAGGCCCCACTGTACAGGTGTCAGGTTGAAAAAGTGCATCTCTGGTTTGGGGGTGATCAATACAAAGCAATGGCGAAAAAGGAGCATAGAGCCTTACAATTAACCTCCCTGTTTCCTGCTGGTGGACTTGGAGCATTTGCTGGAAGCGCAAGATTCATCAATAATAATAATAGTAATAATAGTAATAATAGTAATAGTAATAATAATAATAATAATATGTTGATGCAGATGTACCTTTGCTTCTGAGATGGACTGACTGCCTCATTCTGCTCTACAGTGCATGCTAGGGACAGCCCTCTGTCTTTTTCTGAATTGCACAGACACACAGAAGCTTTCCCATTCGCTTTTCTTACCAGATTTCCTACTTGCACACTAGTTGCGCCCAGTTTCCCATTTCCCGCAGAGCTGGAAGTGAGGCAGCGATCAGTGGGCAGAGGAAAATTAACAGTACATCTTGCAGGAGCCTTAATGTGTGTGGGGCGTTTGAAGCGAAGTGGCTACAACCAGGTCTCAGTGGGCAAGAGCTTTGTCCTTTCCTTCCTTCTCCAAGAGCTCCTGCGGCTTCCCTTGAGGTGCTGAGCAAATCACCATTTTAGGAATTGCTTTCCTTTTGCTACAGAATAGTTTCCTGGGCTCTGTACTGTGATGTGAACTCGAACAGAATTCAGAGGAGCGGAGGAAAGGAGTTAACCTTGAACCTCTCCTAAATGTCTTGCTCGTTCTCTAAGTGTACAATTTTCTGCTTCTCTTCCCAAAGGTTCTTCGTTTACAATTACATAATTGATAGCTTAACCCTCTGTCCCCTCAGACCATTTTAAAATCCAATATAAATAACACCTCAGAAACAACCTCCTGTGGCCTTTTACTCTTGGCAGCAGAAGCTGGGGGTGGGTTGCTTGTGCTTTCCTTACTCCGTGGAAATGGTTCTTTTGTTTTATAAGTGGTTCTTAAAATCTCTCGGAATCCATTTAAGTTTGTAGCTTCCAATTCCCAAGGCATGGGGTTCGCTTCAGCACTTCATGTTCTCTTTAAGTTTTCATTTTCTATGAGAGACATAGCGAGTAATTCTACAGGAGAAAAATGAGGTGAGGAATTCTCAGGCTTTTTGCTCGCTTTTCTGCCACTTGCCCGATTAGCTTTTAAATGTGTTTCTTTTGGGGAGTGGGGGAGCCGTTGTAACCAAAGACAGTTTAGAACAATCCATAGGGGTTCAGTTGCTTTGACTTATATATAGGATACTTCTTTAAATGCTGCAGCACTTGGGGCTGTACAAGAACACTACAAAACAAGGAAGACTTTTATTAAAATATAGATATCTCCATACAGGGAAGGGGCTTTCTCACAAAGTATTAACGGGTTCATGGATTTCTAGAAGGGACCAATCTTTGTATCTGGAGTTTCCTGTGAAAAGATAAAGATTATTCGGATTGACTAGAGATTGTATAAAAAGGTGGATGTATTAAGGGCTACTTCATCACAGGAGTCTGGAGCTCTGCAGAAGGTTCCCTTAAGCATGGTCTTCTACCGAGGACCATATGGAAAGCATGGACCAAGCTGGCAAATACAGGGAGACACCTGTACAATCCAGAGTGCCTTTGAAAGATCACTTAGAAAAGGAGAATATAAATCCCCATCTATTGTTTTCTCTTTTTCACTTGCTTTAGTTTGCTGGCACCTCGTGCCTATTCCTCCCACACCTGCAATGCTCCGGCTCAGGCAGCTTCACAAAGCCTATTTGTGGCGTTCCTGGGGCTTCACCCTCTGCAGCAAAATTATTTCACTGCTTGGAAGGTTTCACACTTTGCTCCTGACTCCCCTGCTGCCGTCTTCTCCTCTGTGCCAGGGGACACATGAGGATGTGATGCCCCTTGCTAAATGGTCGGCTGACCAGCAAAATTCAAGGGTCAGTAGTTTGCAGCCTATTGAGTAGCCTTGGACTGAGCTCTCGGCACATTGTGCTGCAGTGCTCGTCCGGGATGTCATGAAGGGGATGTGGGAAAGCTTTCTCATAGGCCTCCTTGCAGCAGCCACAGTTTACATGATTTGACTTTTGTTAACCTCTTAAAATTAGTAGCAAATAACTTCTTTTAGAGTCCCATATAGGAAGAAAAAAAGGAAAAGGAAAAGGAAAAGGAAAAGGAAAAGGAAAAGGAAAAGAAAAAGAAAAAGAAAAAGAAAAAGAAAAA
>JAVCKT010024094.1:0-12327 GCA_032273925.1 Rhynchotus rufescens
CCCAACCAAACTCCAAAAAACAACCTTAGTAGAACCATGACTTAACATTTGGTCTAGCTAGACCAGAGCTTCATCTATTGCTAGAAAAAGGCTCTTATCAGTTTTCCTACATATTCAGATACCTTGATACAGAGAGTTACTGATGTAATTAGTATTACTTAGTCCATCTGCCTAGTGCATAAGAACTGCAGTAAGTTATGTGATATTTAAAAATATACTTCTAAGTAACTAATTCCTGTCCAAAGTCCAGAGTTGGAGTTGGATGCAAGCTATACTGTCAGCATTACCAATAGAAAAACTTGCTCTCTTTTCAAATGCAACACTCATGTTACCACATCAGCCAGTAGAGAGATCACATGCTACATATCTGAAATTTGTCTCTATCTTCTTTTCCCCCTATAATAGTTAAAAAAAACAGGTGGGACCTTACCTGTGGGAATCCTGAGAGCTTGTTAAAGCAGCTGAAGGTGAGATTACAAAACAGCAAGGAGATAAACAATCTGCTACATTATCTATACTGTTACTCTCCAAAACACTTAAATATCACTAAAGCAAAGCAGCCTACAACAGAAGACTAAAAACAAAGACTTACAGAAAACACAGATTAATTAGTTCTAAAGACTTTTCTATCCATCAGTGGTAGGCTTTTTTTTCCTTTAAACTCGGAGATGAATACTGAGTTACTTTGGGCTATCTGAGCAATGACTTGGCTTGCAGTTAAGAGCTCCCGCTTGCTTGGTGGTGCTCAGTTCCAGTCGCAGAATTGGGCTGTCAAAGTGGTTTACAAGCCAGGGCAAATCATTGGCTCAGAGGTGTAACCCCAGAGAGCTCTCTGCAAATGCAGTCTCAATGCATTGAAACAAACGAACTTGTTTAAATTTATACCATGTTAAGCAAGAGAATTCCTTTGGCCTCAGAAACAAAAGGAAGAAACAAGATATGTGTCTGGCAGTACCGACACATGCAAGCAAAATAAGGCTTCAAAAGTGCTCAGAGCTGCCTGAGGCTCTGCTATTCCCTGCTAATAACTAGTGTTTTCCCCTTGTCCTTTAGGTGCTGTCGTTTATCATCTTTATCTGCTACATTGCGTCCTCAGCTGCCTCATTTATGATGGCACCGCTTTTAGAATTTCTGCTGGCACTGTTCCTTTTTTTTGCCTACGCCTCTAAGCTTAATGAGAAGTTTAAAGGACTCTACTGGCCTTTGTCGGTAAGTGAAATGTAAACGCAAATTTAATTGTACAGTATGAGGTAATATGAGTAAAGGGATTATAGCAAATTTGGGGCTATATTATCTGTTAATAAAAATATTGCAGTCAGTCATTTAAATCACGCTATGCTGCATTCTGTAGTGTTCTAGGCATTGACAGAAACTGTATTTTTATTACAGCACAGAACTTACATATTATTCTGGGTGAACAGCTTCGGGCTGAATATTCACAAGCCAGCAGCACCCATTAACCTGAAGTCCTTTTGTAGTGCAGTCCTTACAAAATGGGCAAACCAAGGCATGCTGTGTAGAGTAACGTGTATACGTCACTAAAATACTTTGGACTTTCCAAGTGGGAAATGCAGCTCCAGCGTCACAGGGACATGGAAAAAATTCGTTCAGGGGTGTTCAGCAGGCCCTGGAACTGCGGCTCATTCACACAGACGAGAACACTGGCTATTCCTGGGGAAATTTTCAGGTTCTTAATTGCAGGCAACTACTTGGAAACTGGCCACTGGGTGTCTCTGTTGCTTCAAACTCAGATTGTAAAGGCAGCATTTACCTAGCAGTACAAAGTATTTCAAAAATGCCAATCCAATTCATTAGGATAAGTGCAGCAATAGCTTGTTATAGTGAGACTTGCATTACAGCCCTTCATGTATAAAAACAAAATGGGAGAAACCCTTTGTGGATTGAAACAATAGCAGCCACACAGTTTGTGATTTGCAACTGGTAATCACAGTTACATTGATTTCCTATTGTAAACATGCATCTGATTCCTCAGCTAACACATACACACAAACACACACACACACACCCCACACCCAACACCTTCATGTTTACTATATTCATTACATCCAGCCTCAAAATATAGGTAACTGACCTTGCTGCGACTTCAGAGGAATCAGGTTTCTTGTAGGACTTGTGCTTTTAAGACAGTATCTTATTCATCCATCTGTTCTGGAAAGGCCAAAGATTGTGAACAGAAGTCAAAATACAATTCTGCCAGCTCACAAGGCAAAGACCTGCTCTGAGAATCACTGTTCTTTGTTTTCTGCACGGTGGAGAGTTTGCTCTTTTGCTCCAGCACATCCCTGCCAGCATCACAGGGCACCACCCTGCCCAAAGCAGCACCGATTTCTATGGTAACAACAGGTAAAATCATTTCGTGGCAGCAACCAAAGTTCCACTTATAAAATTATCCTTTACACTGTGTGTGTGTAACACTAAACAAGATGTTTAGTTCCTAAACAATTAGTCTGTACAGACAAGGCATTTTTTTTTTAAGAGAAAGTGCCAAAACAAGCACACACTTGTGCACTTTTCAGTGTTGCCTTCTCCCCATAAAAAAGGGCACAGTCTCCCAACAGCATTTTGTACCAAAGAAGTTCTGTTTCAAGATGAAACTTTCTAACACTCCTCATTAGGCCTTGCTGTGTTTCCAAAGGAAACACAACGGAAAGAGGTCCTTTCTCAGTCAGAAGAAAGGTCTGACACAAGCATGCTAAAGGAGGATTTTTACCAACATCTGTAAGAGCAGAGGCTAATGCCAAGATTCCAGTCATTTCTCATTTATAAATATTTCCCAGATGAACAATTCACCCACTACAAAATACCAGACTGTAGTTACATTCCAATATCAGGCAAGTCCAATGAGATAACATCAAAGGTTTTTAATAATTATTTATAAAATTATTCTTGGAGGAGTTTGTATGTCAGAATAATACGACTAATCTGACAAAGCAACATCTTTATTTTACAGGATTTCTTGCGGTGCGTCACTGCTGCTATTATTTACTTTGCCATCTCAATTGCGGCCGTCTCAAAATATTCTGATGGAGCATCTAAAGCAGCAGGAGTAAGTAGACATGAGCTTTCTGCTTGTGTATTTTGCATATAGACATATTTCAGAAATGATTCATCTCTTCCTTTGTTACAATTAATAGTTTCTTCCAATTATTGAAAATTAGACTGAGATTTGCCTAAAACAAGAAAAAATGGTCCATTTTAGAAAAAAGATTTTGTATCAATGACCATCAGTTCTCATCCTTCATATCCATTTATCCATTTTTGAAAGGAACATCAAGAATATTCAATGAAAAAATAACTAAAGAACCACGCCTGGAACTACTAAGTACAGTGTAAATTTTTAAAAATTAAGCAATTTCAGTCTTGTGCCTCTATTACACATTTTTGTGTGGAAGAGGTGAAACAAAACCCCCATAATTTTACTCTTATATAGAATGTCTCCAGGATAGAGACCATCCAGGAAAGTCCCTTAATCATCAACATTTTGTGTTCAGAAATAAGATACTGCCTCACTATCTGCTACTTGACTCGAATAATATATGCAACATAAACAAAATTTCCATAATTCTTTTAAAAAATACATGAGAAAATTAGCCAGTACTGGTAGCCAGCAGCCTTTACCAAGAAATTCCAAGTCCTGCATAATTTCAATACAAAGATCTTAGTTCTTGTGGTACTGTGTTCAGAGATAGAGCAGACCATGCAGCATTTATTCTACTTT
The DNA here is from genome assembly GCA_032273925.1 of Rhynchotus rufescens. Lineage (NCBI taxonomy): Eukaryota > Metazoa > Chordata > Aves > Tinamiformes > Tinamidae > Rhynchotus > Rhynchotus rufescens. The sequence goes on from JAVCKT010024094.1 coordinate 3,740, forward strand.
ATTTGACTGAAAATTGCCTATTTTGCCAGACTGCTTGTTCTTTGACACCAAGTAGGTACCTCCAGAAACACTGTACCTCGATCCATTTCAATCTACAAATAGACATGTAACCTTGCAATCTAGTTGGGAAAATAAAAGAAAAAAAAAGGCCAAGACATTTCTAGGGAAACATAGATGATGCCTCTACGTGAACAGCGTGCTGGGAACAGACCAGTAGGTTCTCCTGTAGCTCCATGGGTCACAAGGTACCAGGCAGCAGTCACCTCTCTGGAAGAGCACAGTCCCAATTCAGGCCCAAGTGTTCCCCAACAATTTTTCTTGTTTCAGTTACGCTTATACTGGTTTGTCACTGATGACTGACATACTATGTTGACAATAGTATCATTTTGCTATTTTAGGTGTTTGGATTTATTGCCACAATAGTGTATGCCATTGATTTCTACATAACCTTCAACGACCTGGTTACATTTCTCAAACAAGGCTCTTCCAGTCCCCCTGAAGGGCGCAAGTCAGATGGTAGGTAACTTGTCACGTTTTCGTTACACAAGCTGGTAACATGAGACTTTCCTGTGCTTCACACTTCACAGGGGTGCAAGAGTTCTCAAACTTGGTAAGAACTGGTTGTATCCTTCGTTACTTAAACCTTCTATGCCTCAACTAGGCTATATTATGAAGCTACTGAGTCTTCATAACGCAAAAGAACTGGAATTCTACTCAGTTAACGAGATACTAGCAAGCTGAGGATTTAAAGTATAGTTTCTCATGTTTTGTTGCATCTGATTTTCGAAGTCGCTATATACAATTATAAAAATTACTCTGTCACACAGACTTTTTCCATACATCAAAATGCCTTGGTCTAAAAATAAATATTATCTTTTAAACAAATATTTCATTCATAATTAGCTCCCAATAACTGAATATTTCCTAATAACTTAATAATTGTTCCTGCTTTTAATATGTAATAGCTCCTTTCTCTTTATTGTACTATTACAACTTATTCAGTGCCAAGTTTTGTCCATCTGTGGACAAATAGCCTTGAAATCTAGAGGTCACACTTTGCATAAAAGGAACAAGACTGTTTCCTAAATTCCTTCTAATACAGGAGATACGGAACAGACTACCTCAGATCAGGCAGCTCCATTTAGGCAAAGCTGAAAAGATCAGATCTTTGTGTAGAAATATTTCAGTTCTAACCTGTTTCTAGTGAAGTCAGAACACAGTATACACAGCAGTACAAGTCAAAATCAGAGATGATTGTAATGTAATGTAATACTACATGTTGCATAAAGGCAGATCTAAAAACTGCATTTAAATATATAAAATGTAGGAAATCCACACAGAATCCTAGAGGGCATACAGTGATGCTAACAGACTTTTCTAGGTATTTTAGCAGACAGCTAAATGCTTTGTAAGCTTTAGGCCAAAAATAGAGTTCAAGGGAAGAAGATTTACAGGAACAGCTTGTTGGAAAGACTAGAAACTTAACTCTGCAACTGGAACCCGCTGCAGAATGAGACCAGGCTGCCTAGGGTATGCACATAGGCAAAGATTCGGTTTTGTTTTCTTGAAGATAGAAAGACAAATGCACGAGCTCACAAAACTTGAAGTCACTTGGCTTTACATCAGTTATGTGTCAATGGAAGGGCTCTGCCCTGCAGGGTGGCTCCTCTGGCACGAACCTCCCGTTCCTGCTGCACTCTCAGGTGCAGGGATTGCAACCCCCGATATCTTTGCCAACACAGCTTCAGGCTCGGGTAGGATGTGCCCATAGGCTCATCAGGATTGCTTAACATCTCTAAACTTCTCACTTGCAGATGGCAGTGTGCAACCGGGCCTACAGGCAGGCAGCAAAATTCTAGTACAGGAAGCACTTCTGAGGCAAATTTCCTCGTGGTTGCACTAACAACATCGTTTCACCCCCTTCTGTTTGAACTGTTACCTTCTATGCTGCAGCTGCCTCAGCTCACACCACTTCTCAGCAGCATTTCTCAAATCCTCTGAAACACCATTTAAGGCTGCATCACTGTCACTTCACAAGCCTTTTCCTAAATATCCTCTGAAGCAGACACCCTAGAAACAACAGCAGATCTCTATAAGCAAGAGCTAAAGCTGATGTGGAGATCTTGTTTTCACTTTTGCTATTTTTTATTTTTATTTATTTATTTTTAAGTTTCAGATGAAGACTCTGATTCCAATTCTGACTGAAAAGCAGGACAGCAATGAACTGTGAAGGGAAGATGACCAAGCTCTTTCCTCTTTACTGAACATGCTGCCAATGGAGATACTTCCCTGTTTACTTTTGGTATCCTATTTTCACCTCATGGCTTACGGAACCACCACAGCATAGGGCAGTGGTGTGGCAGACTATTCAATAACATTGAACGCTCCTTCAGAACTAATAATTTTAAAGTAGTTCAATCTGTAACACAGGTCTGTTTTCAAACAAACATCCCAGTTCTTCCTTTCTCTTCTTCGCTCAGCTCTACAATACACTGAGCAAACAGGAACAGAGCATTTTCAATTTATAGCAGAGCTTTTAATATGCTTTCTTAATTCCAAATCTTTAACACTTGAAAACTTTTATACTTCTTGCTGTGTCAAAGCTGAGAGGCAGAGAATGCCTCTACTTTATATTTTTCTAGATTATCTAACAAATAGCATTTCTTAAAATTCGGAATATTCCATTATCTCAAGCATTGCAAGCACGGATTATAGCTGATGTGCTGGTTTCAATGCACTCACATCCACCACCTGGATGTGATGAAAAGAAATGACAACTGGAAATCTGCACCAGGATCAATCTCAAAGGATAACTGTGCCAGGTTAGCTGCTTCATGGGACATTTAATTCCACTTTTTTAAAGCAGCTCAGATGGGAACACATCCCACCCTTGCAGCTCACCAGAGGCACCAGGCAGGGCAGGAGGGGCTGCACCAACCCCGCCTCGGCGGGAAGCCCTCGGACGTGGCTGCGAGGCCCTTGCTCGCCAAGCGCCTCCCTGGGATGCTGCCCGTCGGCCAAGCCGAGGGCTCTGGCGCGAGGAGCCCGCCTGGCCTCGAGCTCAAGCTCGAGCTCAGTGGCCCTGGCCCTGCAGCGGGGAGCAGGGCTGTGCACAGGCCACTCACCCGGGAGGACCCAGAGCGGCGCAAAACAGATGATGGCTTCTGTAAAACTCAGGACACCCAGGCCCTAGGAGGGCAACACTCCCTTCCCTGGGTGAAGATGCAAAAACCAACCTCCAAACTAAAGAATGTCTCTGCAGTGAAATCCATTTTCCCAGTCCCCTGGTTTTTTTTTTTAATTATTTTTTATTATTATTACTTTTTAACTCTCCTTTGGAAGGACATGATTTATCTCTCATAGGTCTAGTAATTTGGGGGAAAAAAAAAAAAAACCTTTAACTTTATATTTTTACCTACCTTGAAATATTTGTCCATATACAAACACACCCTGCTCAGGCAAAAAGCATGGCCTGTCCCTCATCTATGGCACCCGATAGGTCTATTTCAGAAAAAAATTTATACATTAAAAAACATTTAATATAGTCCCAGGACAGGTGGCTTCAACAAAGTAAATAAATAAAATGAGAGCAGATGGTACTAATAGAATAAATGAAAAACAGAGCTAAAACATTAAAGGCAGATTTTCATTTGGAACACAATCACTGCCTGCGTTCCAATTCCCTGCTAGCAGCTGGCTGCTCACTGGCAAACACCCGGTACCTACCAGCAGCCAGGTATTGGGGAAGCGGATCCGGCCAGACACGGAGACATCAAACAGGCAGTTTCCTCAACTTGCATTTCCCGACCACTGAAGGAATTAAAAGCAAAATAAAATTTGCTTCCAAACATGATAAATAGTTTTCCTTTTACAAAAGATCTCTACAGACCTTCTTCTATGTGAAATTTGAGATTACGCTTTTTTTTTTCTTTACCACCAACTTTTACTGACACTGACTGTGATGTCAGGGGACCTGGGCTCATTTTTATATTATTTTGTATTATTATTTTTTTTAAATGTATTGCATGTCACTGCTGGTAACTAGTACATGGTTAACATATAGAAACCATACTGGATTAAATCTCTTTTAATAGAAACCCTGGGTGCATCTGCCTTAGTTTAAGGTCTCATTTCAATGCTCTGCCTCCAGGCAGTCAAGAGGAATATCGCAGGGGTCCTGCACGAAAGGCCCCATGGGCTGTGGCAGCGCGGAGCACGAAGCAGCAGCACCCGCGGTCACGCGTCTCTCAAGGAGAAACTTCTTCTGTGGCACAAGAACATTTAAGCAAGAGCAAACATTCAAGTCAAGATTAAAGTTACCCTATTTAGGAGGCACTGGAGTTTCAGTGCTGACATTTGGCAACCATTTTCCTTTGGGCTTACTCTTTGCAGGTATGTTCACACCGTGAAAGCCTAGCAACATGAGAATATTAAGTTATGTTTTAATGGTGGAATACTCCTAAAGCCCAACAGAAGTGCCAAACAAAATGGCTAGTTAGCTGCTTCCCAGGAGATGGAAGGAAAATTCAATGTTTAAAAGTTGGGTAAATTTTCTATTCAACTCTTACAAAGCTTCTTTTGACCAAGATGTCTGCAGTAACTTACCGTTATGTCCAGCACTTCAACTCTTCCTTAAACAGCACCAATTACATTGGGGCCTGGTCTTTAATGTGGTCAACAGATGCAACAGGAAAAGTGTATTGCTGACACCACCACCACAGCCCTACACGCACCTTGCTCCCTAGTGAATCCTTGTGTCAGAATTCACCCACCACCACTTGCCACCCCTGCCTCCCCACATGGACATTAACCCCTTTAGAGTCTAAAAGGGTCACCCAGATTCTTACCATAACACTCGTTCAACCACCTGTGTCTATCCTTAGTTTTTACCTGTTACCGCTGCTTTCCTGCGCCTCACACAGAAAACATCCGGATAGCAAAAACGCAGAGCAGGCAAAAGCCGAGGTGGGAGCTGCAGCCCCCACAGCGGCCGAGCAGCGCCCGCCTCCCGCCTCTCAGCGCGCCGGCCACGGCGCCGGCACCGCAGGCTCTGCTGCGGGCAGGACTGCCTGCCCAGCACCTGCCATCAACTCCGACCTCTGCGGCATCTGTCTTGCCAGCGACGCAGAGCCGTTACCAACTGCCACCTTCTGGGAGGTGGTTTTGAACCACGTGGCTTTGCCTTGCATAGGAAATGCATTTAGTAATTACACTATCAGATAATTAACCTATCAACCATAAAGCTGCAGGGTTTATATGATGCTTTTACAGATGAAGACAATGTTACAGCACTTTAATATATCCATTTATTAAACAAGAGGTCCTTCACAAATGATTTCATACTATATTGATCGAGATTAAGTGTTAGAAAACTACCATTTTCCCTACATACAAAAATACAGACTTTTACCACTATGAAGACATAATTAGAAGAGTACCATGAAAATCTGTAGAGCTCAAATCTTCAAATATCAGAAAGACAAAAAGACAGGAAAAGACAACTAAATAAATTTACAAATAGTTATTGTGCCCATATACAAAAGACTGGACAAGCAAAATGACATTTAAAACTGATAAATACACCATTTAAATTATGCTGTAATGGTATGGATTTTAAAAACAGGGACTACCATGTTTTGCAAGACATTACAATCCTTCAACTTGTGTTTTTTTGTTTAACATCAAAATCCAAGAGAAAAGAAGTGCACAACATATTCAAAATCATTATTGGTCTAACACAGGTTAGGAGTGTGGGTTTTTCTCTGCCCAGTGACCTTGCTCTGAAGTTGTTCACAACCTCAGCAACACGACTCGCAGCTAGGGCTGGAAGACGCTACACTGGAGTCCCAGCTGCGGATACCTGGAGGGCAGCAAGTGCAGCTGGCCGGCATCTCTACTGAAAGCATCGATTTTACAGCTGATCCTGTGCCCAGTTTTATTGGGGTAACTTCAAAAAAAAAAAAAAAAAAAAAACCCCACAGCAAAAAGTGAAATTGCTTCAGGCTGCAATCTGCTGCTCTGTTGGCTGACATGGGATTCCTTCACATTCACTTACCACAACACACCCAGGATGATAAATGGGTACCTGACCCTGCAGTCCCCGAAGTCCAAATTCTGCCTGAGTGAGGACAACAGAGTCAGGTTCTGTACATGCAACAGCACATACAGTACGCGTACAGAGGTTTTCCTTGGCAAAACATGACACGTTTTCTTATTCAAAAAGAAAATGCTAAGGGTATCACATAGCAGAATTGTGCTCATACAGTGAAAGGTTACTGGCATCCCCTTTGCTCTGCCAAGCCAGAAATCTAACCAACAGCACTGGCCGGCACTGCTGAGCCGCTCACAATTACAAGTGTATCAGTACAGGAGCTGAACCCTGCGGGACGAAGAGCTTAAGTCAAGCCCAGATGTCCCTTCCTGGGCATCATGAACTATGAGCTAAAATCAAGAATGTTTAGATCAGGTTCACCCTATTTGTCTATAGGACCACGAAATGACACCGAGGATACGGATGCATCCCACAGCATCTCTTTACACAAGGTTCGAAACAAACAAGTAGCATGTTCCAGCTCAACCATCCCTGTGCTTCACATCCATCTTCCAGACAGCAGTGCAGGCAGAGCAGAGCAAAGGGGACCCCACCTTTGTACCTTGAGTTCAATGTTACTGCGTAATGCACAAAGCAGGAGGGATGACTAGAGCAGCCCCGAGGCGGCTCTCACTGAGTCAACACACAACGAAGCCAGAAATGCGCTAGTGAGAATACAAATAGTGTTCACCAGTTTAATAAGTTTACATCTGTATTTTTATGACCAACAGGTGTTTATACCACACATGGAAGGCACCCTAGGTGAAGCAGTTTTTCGGTATTTGTTTACAGTTATGTGTAAAGACATAAAAAGTGTCAACTTTTAATTCAAAATTGAGCAATATAATGAGAAATAAATACATACTTTACTATTATTTGTGGGTTCCTGAACCCTTACAAACTTCAACATATACAAATAGTTTCAAAAATGACATTAACACAGAAGAGAGTAAGTCTAGGCAGAAAAAACAATTCGCTAAGGAATTTGTTATATTATGTCCTAACGTTGTGTCTTAAGTGTAGAAGTCATTTAAAATGCAACAAATTGATTGCAAAATATACCAAAATAACTCCCTACTCTATGCCTGTGACCACTGAATTAAAGCTGGATGAACTGTAGTGCTAAGATATACTCTCCCTCCAACACATCCAACAAGTAGAAACCAGTAAACAACCAAGATGAAGGTACAAACAGCAGAAAAATGAAGGTAGCAGTTGTTGTAATACAAGAGTGCTAGACAGAATTTCAACCTGCAGACATCAGGATAAATGAAATACTAATGAAACTATTTAAACTACAGTACTTTTGGTAATAAAATGTTGCCAAAAGTAATAGGTCGGTCTAGTTAGATGGTGGGGTTTTTTTTCCAAATACATGAAGGTTTTAACTAAATATGTCCATTGAGACATTTGTCCAAAGCAAAACAAATACAACATTCCAAAATTTACCATAATGTAGAGAATAGTTCATGAAGTCAGGAGAGGCAGAGGTGGTCGTATATCACTGTTATACACATCCAGGTGATATTAAAAATATGCGTAGGGACCAGCCCCGATCAAAGACAAAAAACCCCACATACCCTGTCAGTAAGATCTGGCTATTGCTGCTTGAAATGCTCAGATGTGCTCGTTATGAATTTAAATTTTCACGTCCTTCCATAAATGCCATCTGGCTTTTAAAAGTGTTACCCATGAAGTCTACAGTATACAGATAAAAACTTCATAGTAAACTCAAAGCTCTGTTATAAATATGTCAATCAAGGTAACTATGCATATTGTATATAAAATTAAATATCTTCTGTTTGCCAAGTATAATTTAAAAAGGAATATCTGTGGCTAGTTATAAAAAAATATTTATTAACCCATAGAGATTAGAAGGCAATTTCACTAACTCACCCATCCAGCACATCTGAAAGAATTGCACTGGGGTTCTGGATAGGTAATTTTACCTAATTCTTTTTTTAAAATAATAACTTTAATTTCTGGGCATATATAAGAATACTTTTGAAAGCTGCGTATGATGAAAAAAATTAGATTGTGTTGTATACTCTAAAGAATATTACAAATCACAGTGTAGGCAGCTTTTTGAAGTATATTTTTAGAACACAAATGGCCAAGTTATGACAGATTCTAAACCGACAACAAAAAGTGAGACCAAAACAACAAACTTCAGGCTGGACAGCACCATGCCAACCCTCTCAAACAGATCTATCCCAGTGGCTAACAGGGATAACAACACACCAGGAAATGCCTCGAAGCGGCACCTAGAGATTTCCCGATTCTTTGTATAAACTCATTTTTTAATCACCTTAATTGGCTACATTGGAGAGAGGAATATGGCATATTTTTCACAAACTCGTTTCAAATGTTACTTCAGCAGAGACAGCAGAGCGCCCTGCTGCTTTTTGTACCTGTTTGGGCTTCCTTTTTAAACAACAGCCCGCGCACGTGGTTCTCCTGAGGCAAGCGGCCAGATCCCGCTGCCCTCTGCGAGGAG